>PVJS01000257.1:45919-148890 GCA_004027185.1 Glis glis
ATGTACATACACAAACCTATAAGACTCAATCACTATCCGGAGCATGAAAGGGAGGGAAGGGGGAGGGAATAGGGTGGGATTGGAGGGAGGGCTAAATGTGCAATGTGTGCATGTATGATGTTCATACCCTGACATATATCAAAATGTATAATTATAATTTACAATGCACCAATAAATGAACATAAAAAGTTAAAAAAATTCTGTTTCATTGAGGCATGAAAAATAATAATTCAGTATATTATCTACATGGCTTCTTCTCACATTTATTTTAATTTTTCATGCATTATTCCTGTTTGAAAAAACCTCAAAATACTTAACAATGGAAATCAAATTTAATGGTTAATGTCAATGAATTAAACAATAGTCTTAAAAGAAATTACTTATTTTTTTGGCACTGTGGATTAAACACAGGTTTATTCTACCTCTGAGCTACATCCCCAGCCTTTTCGTGTGTATGTTTTGAATCAGGGTCTCATTAGGTTGCTGAGAGTCTCTCTAAGTTACTGAGGCTGGTCTTGAACCTGCAATCCTCCTGTCTCAACCTCCCAAGTACTGGGATAACACGCATGTGCCACCATGCCAGGCAAAATAAATAAATAAATAATTTTTAATATCACTATTTTGTTGAATCCTCACCTTTGTATTCTGCCCTTTCTGTATGCTAAACACTGTTGTATGTGCTTTACATGCACCACTCATTTTATCTGCACAGACAGATAAAATAAAATATAGCTACCTGTATAAGCTTATTTAAATAAACACGCAAACCCAGTTGTCAAGCCATGAAGACACTTAGTATCTATACAACTTCTAACAGACGGAACCACTGATATCCCAGGGAAGCAGCCTGCTGGAGTCTACTTATGCCCAGGGTCTTCACTGCCTTCTAACATTAAAGACCAATTTAGTCTCCTGAAAAGCTAAATCCACTTAGGTGCCGCAACCTTAACACTATAATGTTCTTCAGATTTTGACCTGGGATATCTTCAAATGATTTCAGGACTGCAGTTCAGATCTTTACGTGGAGAAGCATTTCTGGGAGTTCATAAAAGTGTATTTTAGAACTTGTTTCTTTTACCTCGGTTTCATTCTCCGCTACAGGACTTTCTGATTCCATGAGCTTCTCTCCCAGCTCTCCCCTCACTTCTAAACAAAACCAACAGCAATTTTGAATTGCTGCTTTGCTATAAATGACAAACAGTGAAAACATAAAAGCATGTAAGTGTAAAAAAAAAAGAGGCCGGGGAAAGAAAGTGGTATTCTACCCGATCACCTTTGTATTCCCCACAGAGCACAGCAGACACAATGACTAATTCAGCAGACAGATTGAAGTATGGTTATTTTCCTTACCTATATAGTACGAATTTTCAAATGAAAAAGGAACTTTTATTTCAAATTTGATAATGGAATATGGAGATTTTGCCTGAGACGCAACAGGTTGGAAGAGTATGCGTTGTGGTCCTCTGGAAGAAGGTAGAGACGGAAACCAGTGTCAGAAGGAGCAGAAGAGGCTAGGGTGTCAGTGCAGAATGGAGAGCGGAGGAACCTGTGTCACAGGGGATCTATTAAAGAAGGTGGCCAGCTTCAAAGGGCAGTGACTAAGAATGTCCCAAAGTAATCTCATATATTGAGCTAATGTCATTGTCTTCACCAATGAGCAAATGAGCCCAGTGCTCCTCAAGGGGCTCTATACCAAGGACAGCCATGTGTGCTGTTCTGAATTGGAACTAGGGAGCCGGGTGTGGTGGCGCACACTTGTAATCCCAGTACTTGGGAGGGTGAGAACAGAGGATCCGGGTTTGCAACCAGCCTCAGCTACTTAGTGAGGCCCTCTGCAACTTAGTGAGACCCTGTTTCAAAATAAAGAATAAAAAATCGGGCTGGGGGTGTAGCCCGGAGGTAGAATGCCCCTGGGTCCAATCCCTGGTACCACAAAATAAATAAATAAAAATAAATAAATAAATAAATAAATAAATAAATAGGAACTAGGAAATCAATAGGCACTAACTTGCCTGCAGGTGGGTGAGCGGCACTGACTGTGGACCCTCAGATTCCTTGGTAGCTAGGCCAGGAAACCACCCACCACCCAGAGGTTGTGGCAGATGATATAGATTTGCAAGAGAAGTAAGTAATGTGCTTTCCTGATGGGGATGAGCTAGGAGCATTTGCAAGGACTCCTGCAGCTCCCTGCAGTCCTTAGTGTCATTGCGGCTGGAGAAATCTCCGCCACGCATTACCAGCTGCACACAGGTAAGCATGTATGTTTCCATTAGCCTTCTACATCTGCATGCATTCCCTGACTCCTCGATCTCCAGTTACAAAGCAAGAAACAGGCCAACTAACCAGCAGGGCTGAGAGCATGGAAGCATTGAACTGAATCACTGGCATCCAGGCACAAACTGCCTCAGACCACAGTGATTGACTAAACTCCAGGGGAACAGAATCCGTTATTGACCCCTAAAGCCGACTTCCCACTAAGAACGAGTGAGCAGGCTCCTTGCGGAGAAAGCAGCAGAGCCTGGAGCCTTTCAACACATCTCCTTGCTAAGCAGCTGAAATAACCAAGCAGTGATGTCCAGCTCTGTTTCTCGCAGTGAGAAAGAAGACTTCAGATCGGTGCGGACAAAGCCAAAGGGAATTGAGAAAATTGGTGAGGAAGTAATGCTATCCGAGTGACCCCATCTTGCATCAAGACCTTTAAAAACTTTATATCTCATATTTTTCTCCTAACAATCTTGTGACTTAGATGTTATCTTCACTTTTTAAGTAAGAAAGACAAAGCCCCAAGAATTGAAGGAAACCCACCAATTTTTCAAGAACCAATGAGTGGCAAACTCTGGAGTTACGCCACATTTTTTTTCTATAATGAGATATGAATACACATTGCTCTTTATTTTGATTCAAAACATAATCAATAGGAATGAATAAGTATAAAATACATATACTTGTTTTTACTCATGAATAAGATAATGCTTCCAGAAGAAAAAACATTATAAAGTGCAGGGAACCACCCTAATTAGTTTTCTATCACATGATTCAGTTGCATTACCTTCAAATATATCTTTATCTATCATCCATCTATCTATTATCTATCTATTATCTATCTATCATCTATCTATCAATCATCTATCAACCTATCATCTATCTAAATTTTGGTACTGAGGATTGAAGTGAGGGGCATTCTACCTCAAAGCTACACCTCTAGACCTATTTTATTTTTTATTTTGAAACAGGGTCTCGCTAACTTGCTGAGAGTCTCACTGAGTTGCTGAGGCTGGCCTCAAGCCTGTGATCCTCCTGTCTCTGCCTCCTAAGTACTGGGATTACAGGCATGTTCCACCACGACCCCCTTCCAATAGATTTTTAAAATTACATTTAGTTTCCTAGTTCTTCCTAATGGGCAGTTTGCCCTGCTGCAAACTAGTTTCTCATAGACAGAAATGCAAGACAAAACATTGCTGGGAGGAAATTGGTCATTGTCTGACTGGCTTTTAGTTAATTCGTGCATATTGAGCTGGTAAATACATTTCCAACAAATCTATCCTAAATGGGACTCACATAGTATATAAAGATATATGTGGAAATATTGTATTGCGTTTTTCCAAAATGAGAAAGAAATTGAAAAAAGTCTAAATGTTTATTCAATAGAGTAGTATCATTTACACTATAATGCTTATTCAATGGGATTTTATGAATCTGTTATAAAGAACAAAAATGCAATAGCATTTTATTAGCATTGAGAGATCATGAAGGAGAACTGTTGAATGAAAGAGTGGTTAAGAGCAATAAACAGAAGTCCTCATAATGTATAAATAAAAGATATGATTATATTATATTTCTAAAACATGGGCTAGGTATAATGCTTTTCAAACTATTCTCAGTTAAAGCAACATCTTAACTTTTAGTTTCAAAAATTGTGGAGACCAATTTTTTTATAAAATTATAATAAAAGTAACTGATAACAGCCTTGGTTAAATGAGAAAGCCACATTGCTATGAAAATTTCTAAATGTTCTTAATTTTGTAAACGCAAAATGATACAATCATTTGGGAAACTGAAAATTTCTTTGAAGGTTGAACATATATTAGCCTATGTCTTACTCATTTCACTCTTAGGAATTTACCCAAGAAAATTAAATATATGTAAGCATAAAGATGTGTATACAATTGTTAATGCAAGCTTTATGCTCAGTGGACAAAAACTAGAAACAAGCAAATATCCGCATGAAAGGATAAATAAAATATTTTATATTGGAATAGCATATACCAATGAAAAGGAATGAATCACAGATACTTTTGTGGACTTATCTCAAAATTAACAGAGTGAGTAAAAGAAGCTGGTTACAAAAAAGTATATACTATATGATTCTATTTGTATAAAATTCTTGAAAAAATCAAGTGTAAAGAGACAAATAGCATATCAGCTGGGAGGGAGGAAGGAGGATAATAACTTACTTAAAACACTACCAATTCCTACTTTTCCTACTATATTTTTGTAAATTTTCTTATATAGACACACTTCCTTTGTTGTGTTACCAGGACCATTTCTGGAGGCTTCCAATAGTTTGGTGTTTTTATTTTTGTTCTTTAAAAGTCTTTACCAGTTCCACTGGGGGACAGATCTGCAGAGCACCCGATGTTGTTATGTCAGAATTCAATTTTTGAGAGATGTACTTCATATTATTTTAGCAGCATTTGGGAGTCTTCTTTTTAAAAAGTAAAAGCTCTTAATTGATTGCCACACTGTTTTCAGATAATTTCCAGTTATTTCACTGAGAAAGCTATTGATTTTTTTTCTAGTGCCCAGTATATCTACATTGAAAAATCAATCTAATTCATTTACTAGGATTTTAGGTGTTGTTATTTTTTCCTTTTCTACTAATTAATTAATTTGTTTGTGCTTCCATTATGAGGTTTGCTAATTATAACTTAGAATTTAATGTAAAAAGAAAGAAAAAATAAAAGGCAAATTTGCTGTATCAGCGTGCCTTCCCCCATGTCAAAACTGCTACCATGTGGGTTACAATACACATTTTCTGGATGAAAGTCGACTAATCTTGACCACAGCAGACCATCTTCAGCGAGAATGTCCATCGCTAATTTGTTATTTTTTTCAATGCATTTGAAAGCACCTTAGTCTATGACAGTAGATCTGTTGTCTCGTTTGCCTTGAATTCATTGTTTTATTCATACAAGTGATAGTTTTGTTCCATTCACGTGTAAATATGGAAAATCTTATCTCTACCTAATGCAGATGCTGCTTATGTTGACAGAAATTAAATATGCTATTCTTTATTCCTTGATTCTCTTTTCTGGTGTCAAAGATAAAGCTGGAGTTTGAATAGGTGCATTTTTATGTGCACGTAGAAAATACGTTAGTTGAAAAAGTTGAAAACACGGAAAATGGGAAACAGCTCTCATTTTTAACTTCCCATTCCTGGAATCTGTAAAGACGATGGCCTTCCACTTAAAAGATCCAATGGCAGTGGACGGCTCTTATGCGGATACTTTCCATGTGGAAAATACAATTAAGAAATTGATAGAGAGATCAGCGAGAGAGAGTGAAGAATGTGCTACCATCAAATTAGTGACATTTAGTATTCAAAAATTACTAGTAGCACTTACTGAGTACATACTATTTGCCAAGTAAGGGGCAAATAAGAGACTAGATAGTTTGTGTAGAATAATTTTATGAGCATACATGGCACAAATTTTAATTGCTGTCATTTCAAAGATGATCAAATTGAAGCCATGAGAAGTAAAGAAAATTGAACTGAGGCAAAGCTGAAATGCCGAGACTAAGTGTAAGATGAAATATGCAAGAGAATACATTGTTTTAAGTAACAAAGCTGTAAGCGTTGCAAAATATGCAAGTTCCTTCTGATAACGATGATGATGATGGTGATAACCATGATGACGTATTTGTGAATGTTTCCATATGTATGTGTTTGGGCATAGAAATAGGTACAGTATAGTTGCACAGATATGGCTACAGATGCACTTACAATGTACTTGGCTGGGGAAGACAAAGAACAAATATCAAAAGTGTAAGTAAATACTCAAAATAATGAACAAGGCGCATTTTTGGACTTACATATTAATGAACTGATCCATATTATTATCCTTCTACAGAAAATGAATTGGCTGTAATACCACAAACGATAAGCATTTGGAATTTACAAAGTTCATGAAGCATTTGAATATGTTGAAAAAGTTTTCTTTTGTTAGTTTAAACAAAATGTTCTAATTAAACTTCAATAAAAATTGACATACTATTTTATGCTTTAAAATACTGATAATTAAATACATATTTAACAACTTACTTAGAGTATATACATTATGTGAAGACAATATATATTCTATACAAATGCAATATAATGTTTTCTGTAAACACAGTAATATAATGAGATATGCAGACTAACGTCAATGAGATCATTGATACTGCATTTTGTTCAAAAATGTTCACATCCAATGTTTTTGAACAGCAGCAAGGTTCAGACAAGTCTCTTGGCGTTTGTTCTCAGCTTGGTTTGCCATCCCTGTTGAGAAGCCATAGCAGAGGCAGGCTGGGTTCACCACATCAGTTTTATAGTTTACATCAGGATGAACCTCTGACACAGTTCTTTAAAACAGGGACACTTTAAGAAAATGTTTCTAGCTGGGCATGGTGGCACATGCCTGTAATCCCAGTACTTGGGAGGCTGAGACAGGAGAATCATACGTTTGCAGGTTCCAGGACAGCCTCAACAAGTAGTGAGACTCTCATCAGCCTAGCAAAACCCTGTTTCCAAATAAGAAACAAAATCAGGCTGGGGGTGTAGAATGCCTCTGGGTCCAATCCCCAGTAACATACACACACACACACACACAATAAATGAATAAAATAAAATAAAGAAAATGTTTATATATAATAAAATGTGTTTCCTAAATATTAAATTATGGAAGACATATTTAATAATCTATAATGATATTCCAATGAATATGAATATTAGAGAATGGCAAATCATTAATGTAATATCAGACTCAAGTATGAGATTGGAAAAATGTACTCCTATTCCCACAGTGTGAATTCATTACATGTTCATAATTCCTTTGGCTTCTAATTATTTTACAAATGAGCTGACTACAGACTGTCTAAGGCTGGAGGAGCTGGCTCCATTCTCAATTCAACGGCTGCAACTTATACTTTGGACGTACAATAGTTATTATTCTTAGCTTTAAGGCACTTTCCCACATCCTTGCATAGAATATCCTTTCGGTTTCATTTGCTTATGCTTCTTGTAGAAGGTAGTTATGCTAAGAAAGAACTTTCCCAAATGACTGGTATTTATTTCAGCACCGAGGCCATTAAACATTCTCTTGCCATTCATCACATTTGCCCTCATATCTTAGAAGAAAAATCCACCCTCATGTATCAAAATCAGCACTAATATTTACTGGTTATGCACTGCATATTAGACACTATGTTAAGTACTCTGTATACATTCTTAGTAGCACATTTGGGAAGTGACTAAATTTAGATTTCATTTTCTTCACCTATGTGCTTGATATTTGCCATTTTGAAGAAGGGGTCTTGTAGTAGTCTGTTTTCTGTTGCTATCACAAAACACCCAGCACCAGATGCTTTATGATGAAAAGGGTTTTATTTCACCTACAGGTATGGAAGTTCTAGAGCATGGTACTAACATTTGCTCAGCCCTGGTGAGAGTCTCCTGGTGGTTGGAATCACAATGGTGGGAGCACATGACACATGGTGAGAGAGGAAGCCATAGAGATTCAGGGGACAGGGTTGCTCTTTCATAACAATTCCTTCTTGTGAGAACTAACTCATCCACTGAGAACAGCACTGAAATCTTCTATGGATGACACCCCTGATCGACTATCCATTTCCAATTGGGCCCTACCTCTGGAAGGTTTCACCACCTCCCAATACCACATCACTGGGGACCTAGTTTCCAGCACATGGACCTTTGGGATGCATACTCAAACCATAGCAGATCTAATGAGTATGTGAACCTCTGATGTATGGGGAATTTCCTGCACTGTGAACTTTAATGGAAGCAGATCATTCCTCATTCAATAGAAGACAAGAATGTTGTCTATCTTTTTTTCCCAACATCCCCTTCAGCAGGACACAAACCCATAACCCAGACCCGCCACTCAACCTCTCTTGCCCAAAGTTGGAATTGTGAGGCACGAACACGAAGAAGAGGGTTTAGGAAGAATTCATTCTGTGCTTTTGATATTCAGAGTTTCAGTGTTCTCTAAATAAAAACTTCCTATCCCATATACAGGTAACTTCTCCGTTCAGATAGAGAGACATCAAAATATTTTCCCAAAGCCAAGGATTCTACTCA
Organism: Glis glis; assembly: GCA_004027185.1. NCBI lineage: Eukaryota > Metazoa > Chordata > Mammalia > Rodentia > Gliridae > Glis > Glis glis. Next base: position 54,276 of record PVJS01000257.1, read on the forward strand.
TGTCAGTGCCCCTTGAGAGCTAGGTGAGAGTGCTTGGTAGAAGTTGATGAAAGGGAGCCGGGCGTGGTGGCGCACACTTGTAATCCCAGTGCTTTGGGAGGTGGAGACCGGAGGATCCGGGTTCGCAGCCAGCCTCAGCTCGCTCTCTTGCGCTCTCTCTCTCTCTCTTTCTCTGTCTGTCTGTCTGTCTCTCTCTACCTAGTGAAGCCCTCCGCAACTTCATGAGACCCAGTTTCAAAATAAAGCATAAAAAAATAGGGCCGGGGGTGTAGCGCGGAGGTAGAATGCCCCTGGGTTCAATCCCCAGTACCACACACATACACAAAAAAAGAAGTTGATGAAAGGGGATCATTCATAAACAGGGAATGCCTTTTTGCTGGAGTATCTATCTCAAAAGAAACAGCTAGATCACTGTTCCCTTAAAACAATGATCAATTTACTAGCAAAAAATATATATATATATAACAGCTCCTTTCAACAACTTACATTTCCTTCTATAATAGCTCTGCATTTCTGACTTTGGTTGAATTCGTATTGCAAACCATAGATGGACAAAGGCATTTTGATAATTACTGACAATTTCCAGGATTGTTTTAAATTCTCAGGTTATTTCATATTTTTAGTGTTTTCTGTGACCATTTGTGAAATGCATGCAAATAACAGCTGGGCTATTATTTTAATGTGCATAAAGGCACACAGAATTTGTTTCTATGAAACAAAAAAATTGTCATTCTGTTTGTTTTTCTTTGTTTCTGCCTATAATCTTACAACCATACAAATTGTTATTGGAGGGAAAAATTATATTGTCAAAGCCCTTTGGTCATTGTGTTTCCAATTAGGGGAGAAATATTTGGTTCAGTTATCGTTAAAAAATGCAAGCTTGTAATAGAGATGCCCAGAAAGGCAGGTTTTGGATTAACATACACAGCTGTCATCAGTGGTAACTATGCCTATCTATGGAAATACAGCATTTGTACATGAAGCCTGATTGAAGAGAATCCAGCTACTTGGACACCCGTAAGATGAGGATTGTAATTTGTCAAAGGATAATCACAAATGGTGTCATCTTTTGCTATGTCTTAAAATACATGCACATTGTTCTGAAAGGGAGAAGCAAAAAGGAGAGAGTATTCTTAGTTGTAGCTTTCTATTAGTATACAATATATTATGATTTTTTATGAGTTGATTGGAAAATTCTCCTGATACATATTTTGAGTCTTTTGTTGCCCATTGAGGGATCTGTGCACTGTCTAGGCTAATAACATACATGATACTATCTCCACATTCAAGGCTACAAAAACAAGGTGTTCCATAAGTAATTTGCTAACTCTAATATGAGACTTAAACTACTTGTAACTTTAATCCTGTTTAAAATGGTGATAATAATTTAGCAGGAATGATGTATATATAGGTGTGGGGAAACAGAGCAGATGAGAGATATATTGCCGGTTATAGCCAGACAGTGTATCAGCAGTCATTAAAAAATAAGGGAAAAAAAACATTGAAGCTTTGGGACTCTATTTCCTTTCTCTTTCAGAGAAGGGAAATGGAATATATTATATGGCAGGGAGTCCATGAGTTCATAGTCAGAAAGGCTATTGCCTACAGCTAAAATGTGTGGAGCTGGAATTATAGACCCACTGTGTATCAGAAACAAAGAGCAGTGGACAGAGCGTTTGTGATCACAATGTTTTCCCAATTAACAATGCCAAAAATAGTATGTTGATGAGATTATATTTTATCTAGCCCCAAACCAGTATTGCTAGATATAATCTGGAGATTTTAAACTAAAGTTTTACTTGTTCACATTTTTTTTCTTCATTTTCATGGTTTCTCAGCCATAAAACCAGTGCATTTATTGGCTCATAGAAAGAGAAGATCCAGTAAGGTAAAATAATTTTTTGTCAGTTGTACATGTTAATGAATATTTATTTTAAGCCCTTGGTAGAATGTTTTAGATACAATATTTTTACTTGGTGCATTAAAAGATATTTTGACAAGAACACAACATGAGAATCTATGCTCCTTATAGACTTTTAGGTATAATAGAGTGTTGTTATTGTTGTAAGAACACTTGATATGAGATATACCCTCCTCATAGACTTTACAGTGTATAGTGCAGCATTGTTGTATATAGGCATGATGTTGTACTAGCTCTCTAGATCTTATTCACCTTGGATAACTGGAATTTTATTTTTAGTTCAAAAAGAAGAGCACTGCATATTAGGATGGAAGTTGGAAGACCTCATACTATAAGATCCTCAAGCCATAATATTGAGAAGAATAAAAGATAACACTAAATATCATTTTCTCACCCCAAAAAGAAAATTTCCACCACCAGCAATGTGTTAAAGGAGTGAGATTCAGAGGAATATCGACCAGGATTTAGACATGTTGAGTAACTACAAAAATTATAATTTTCACTTTTCATTTGTTTGGGTCAAGCCCAAAGAGAGATTGGCAGGAGTAAAAATAGAAGCACAGATAAATTTGGAGGTAGTTTTGAGCCCATAAGGTTTGTGCCTTGTTTCCAAGGTAAGACCTAGAAATAATGTGAACATTGTAAAATTAGGGTGGAGCAATCACTATGCCAAGTGAGATGTTCAAGAAAATAATATTAAGTGGCCCAATAGTTCTTAAAATTTTCCAGAAATCACCTTAAGTTTCTCCATATACGCCATAAGATTACAGAGAAAATTATGATGCTGATAGTAGCCAGATGATGATGATGATGATGATGATGATGATGATGGTAACATCAATGGAAACATCCCTATTATTATCTATTTCTTTAATCCCTTTAGTTCTCTGATGTATGAACTTCTTCTATTCTTATTTAAAGATGAGGAATGTTTGTCACAGGTAAGGATACTGAGAGGAAATCTTTGAAATAGAATCTTTGACATTAGAGTAAGAGTCAACAATGAAAACAAAGTTAATCACTAATCATAATAGAGATGGGGCTATCAGTTACCAATGAGCCATTGCAGAAAAATCAATAAAGTGTTCAATATTTCATCAAAAATGATAAGTGATCAAGGCAACAGAGCAATCCTAGGTGGTGCACAGCAGCCATGAAGGAAACAAAAGTTGTTAGCTGGGTTCGCTCAATGTTCAGGCTGTCCTTCTTTCTTCTAAAATAACCAGCAACCTCAAAAACTTAATACTTGATATTTTTTTTTTCCGGTACTGGGGATTGAACCCAGGGGCATTCTACCTCCGAGCTACACCCCCGGCCCTATTTTTTATACTTTATTTTGAAACCGGGTCTCACGAAGTTGCGGAGGGCCTCACTAAGTAGAGAGAGAGAGAGAGAGAGAGAGAGAGAGAGAGCTGAGGCTGGCCGCGAACCCAGATCCTGCGGTCTCTGCCTCCCAAAGTGCTGGGATTACAAGCATGCGCCACCACGCCCGGCTAATACTTGATATTTTGATTTAAAAATTATACTTTAACAACAAATATTCATTTTTCAGTATAAATATTTTTCAGTATAAAATATCACCTATAATGAGTTATGAGATGAAATGACCAATAATTGACAGATCTAACTAATATGCTATTGATTTGCCTATTACTCTTTACTAATTAAACATATTGCCCCACCTCACCACAAAATGTTCCAAGAGATGAAATTGTGTCATGTCTCTAGAAAACAAAGAGCTAGAGATATTTGGCAAACCACACTCAACCTTTCTGTTTACTACATATTTAACTCACTCTTTTTTCTGAATAAAAATAGACTACCTGTCATTTCACAAGGTGAGAACTCAAAAGTCCTAGCCAGTTGCAAGATCAAATGCTAAACCCTGTCTCTTTGTATCTTTCCTTCTTGGACACATCTGAATGGCTATTGGAGAATGTGTTCTTTGTGGTGTCTGAGTGGCTCTCCAAATCTTCTCATCCCTGCAGAATGTTGAGTTGTAAAAATCTAAAAATTATATTCACAACTTCACAAACCTTCCATTTACTTTCTCATGAGAATGGTTCGTGTCTTCCTGTTTCTGATGTTTTAATGTTGGATAATTTTGAATTCTATCCAGTTAATTGTGAATTTTTTTGCTATGGAAGTCAGGTTACATTATAATCTTCTGAAGACCATTATCATTTGTTGTTTATTTTAGTAGGCAAATTAACTTGGGTTGACTCATCCAAAAACTCTGTCTCTTGGGAGCAATTTGCATTTCAATAAATTTCTTGTAGTCTGTACCATGCATGTTTGGATTAGTGGTCACCCAGTGATACTGACAAAGCATATTCATAGAATCTGGCGATATCAACTCTGGTTGAAAGTAACTTTTCAGACACACAGTAATAGCTCTCTTACAATAAATAGGAAAAATGATTAACTATCAACTTTATGGGTTTAATTTTTTTCATCTCTAGAAAAAAAATTCATGTATCATCTATATGAAGTGTATCAAGGAAATTTACACCTACAAAAGAGGATATTGCCAGGTATCTTCATGGGAAATAAGAAAAGGTAATATTATTAATAAGAAATGTAAATTAAATTGCATATTGAAGTAAATAATTATTTGAAACAACTGCCTCAAAACTGTCAGAAACTGACTCTTCAAACATTACCAACTATATTCATAAGACAAGTTTATTGTATTACATATTCAGGTAAGGGAAAGCCTTACCTTATGAAGACTTGGCAGTATATTAGATGGGAAAATTGGAAGTTTGGTTTAAGGTGGGTCTTTCAGTGCAAAGATATGATTAGAATTGGGTTGTACCATTACATGATAGTCCAGAATTTGAGGAAATCTCAAGGTGAGGATTTTGAGACAATAGATTCCAGGAATTTTAGAGCAGGGAAAATGATCCATGTTTTCTATTGAAGAGTTGGTAGGACTTTGGGGAAGTTCTTGTAATGAACAATCAAGCCATTAAAAACAACTGGAAAAATAAAGACATGTTAAAGAAAATGAGAAATGGAGAAGTTATGCAAATGCAACAGTGAGGCACAGTGTCCATACTCAGTTCTTGGTGTCCATGCTGAATGTGAGTATTGGTGGTTTGGTTGTCCTGATAATGGCATATTTGCCCCCAATGGCACAAGAGGCACCATTATAACTTCCTGACCTGGCACTCAAAAGATGAAGTAAAAGGAGAAGATAACATAATAGAGTTAAGTGAACTAACAGATTGAGATTTCGTTCTCATTCCCTCGGCCTTCATCACCAATGCAGACACTTGCCCGTCTTTCCTCATATCAGCCAGTGCTCTTTACCACCCTTTTCCCCCACAACCATTTTTGGATATTGAAGCAATATATCCTTGTAAAATAAAATGCACTTTGAATCCAACATCACCTAGGACTGCTCTAACGCAAACACAAGTAAGAAATAAAACGTGCCACATAAAAGTAATTGAAAGAGGTATTTATTTAAAAAATAATAACCCCTGTGTTCTCCCTGTCTGCAGGATGGCATCGTGATCCTCTGGTTAGTGTTGCCATGCAGTCTGCAATTATTCTCCACTCACCTTTTCCCTATTGATGTATAAATTTATCCATATCTAAATTGTCACATTCAAGTGTGTAGTATGTTGGGGAAGATTTGCCCTGAGAATAATTTTCAGCATAGATATTTTTTCATCTTTGTTAATCTCATCTATTTTGGGGGTTGATATAAGTTTCAGATGGATAAAAATAGCCCTGTTTTATGCTAGTTTGCTAAAAATTAACTATTAGTATCACCTTCTTTCCCTATCACATGTCGAATGATACTTTATATCATCACTGCAACTATAATTAGCATGCCATTATGACTCTAGGCATATTGCTTTATTATCAAAATTATATATTTTTTTCAGTTCATTGTATAATGGTAGCATAGGTTTCCCAGATGCTGACAAAGATTGATTTTAATAACATTCCATAATGAAACACTCAGATTATGTCTCTTCATTAAACAAACCAAAGTTATGTTCCCTGATTCTCTTTTCTTACAATATGAATTAGGTGCACATCCTGGTATAGAAGCTTACTGCTGACTATCACATACAAACTATATAGTTGTGAGCTTGGACACAGGATCTCATGCTGAGCAGGTAAGTCTTGCCTCTCTCTTGAGCCTCATTTGATTCTAAGACAATAGCAACCTACCAAATTAACCTAAGAATGAATGTCTCACCATACCAGACTGACCACATAATTTAGGCCAGTGTGGTGTAGAGAGAGTGATGAATTTAATTTATATTTGCTGAGAAAATCAGAATTCAGTGCTGTCATTTAATTAAAAAGTAGATGTTGTGATTTCCTTCTCAATATGGCAAGAACTCAGCCAAGTTTAAAAGAAAAGAAAATACTTTGAGAGAAATGTATTTTAAAGGTAGCACAGGATGTCATTCAACTAACATAGATTTAAATAGATTCATTGGGTTTGATTAAGCAAATTCCTTGGAGGAACTTCCAGCTCTCAGTTCTCCAATGGTCCTCAAACAGTTACATATTAGAGGTCAGAGAAAGAGTCTTAGCACAAACAAAGTCATCATAGTTGTCTTAGCAGCTGGAAATCTGTGAACAAGTGCAGTGACATTTACAAATCCTTTGATTGCTGGGGACGATTAGGTGACTATGTTAGTCAGTGAAACCTTAAGTGTTTCCTCTTAGCAACTGGAAGCAAAACAGCCTGAGGCCGTAAATTATCTATAGAGAAATACAGACACAGGCAAAACTGTGCATTCATCAGAAGAGTTGTTTAAGTAATGAAAAAGCAACTTGTTTAACATCATAATTTCTTTAAAAATGCCACAATCTCAATACAGAAATTATTAAGTAGCTCTTAATGAAAGTGTACTTTTTAAAACAGTTCGAGACCCTCAATCTTTCTTCTCTGTGAATTTCCTATTTTTGTATCAAACTTTCCCTTTTCCCTTTTCTTTTAAATTTACTATCACTTTTCTATCCATACAACTTATATAGATGGATTTTCAGGAAAAATAAATAGCAGCCATTTATTATGACTTATTGTGATGAACCAGGGTCTTATTACTCTCAGCAAATGTTGGCATTTTAACATTTCCTGTGAGATAAAGAGGTCAATTGAACTCTGGGATCTCTTAGAAGGATAGGGGATGAAAACATCAATTCCTAGACGGAACAATTCAAACACAATTTTGCTTATTACATACATGATAAATCTGTTCAGAGGAAAAGTAGATCTAAATTTATTTCTTCACAAAAGACAGCATTTGTCCATGCTGTTTTAAAGGGAATACAGGCAATAAATGTCAACTCTAATTACCAGAAGACACATACCAAGAAGTAAAGAAATGGATCTGTAAGGCAAGCCAGCAGACATCCCTCATTAGGGAATCAACTAGACTGACACTGAATATATCCATTGAAAATCCCAGAAGTTAATAATCAGAGCACAGTGTGAGACAGGAGTTACCTTCTCAGATATCCATTTGGCCCAATACCTGGGCTCTGACCACTTATTAATGTGAGTGAACTGGACAAATCAGTCAGCCTCTTTCTTCCTGGGCATAGTTATGTCCTTTGAAATAATTCCAAAGGTTGATGGTGGAATTAAATCAGAGCATGCAGGCCTGTCACATGCTGTTCACCAATTCACACATTTCCCTCCCATTTCCTTTAAATTACATTTATATTTAAACTAATAAAGCAGATGAGGAAGACGTTTTTACTGACATACTCTCCTGGTATTAAAAAGCAATGCCCTCTTATTCTTGGTGATCATGGGTAAAATCACATTTTAGTGTACATGCTAAAGATTTCATTTCCAGTTTTATTTTACTGTAGTGTAATTAAAATTTTGTGGCTAGGGATAAGAAAATAGCTAATGTTTTCATAAGCATAAAAACTCAGAAATAACTGAGATTAATTTTGCTTACTTTTACTCATCTTTATCATAAAGTCATGTAGTTATAAAGCTGAAAGATTGTTGTGAGTATATTTTTCTTATAAATCCTAACGACTAAATACAAATCTATAACTGCTAACATGCAACCATTAGCAAAAGAGCATATTTTTTAAAGATCAAAATTTATCCTATTTTCCTCTGCTTGCTCAAAAGATAGCTATTAAGCCGGGCATGGTGGCGCACGCTTGTGAACCCAGTACTTGGGAGGCTGAGACAGGAGGATCACAGGTTCGCGGCCAGCCTCAGGTACTTAGTGAGGCCCTCTGCAACTTAGTGAGACCCTGTTTCAAAATAAAAGAATAAAAAAATAGGGTTGGAGGTGTAGCTCAGAGGTAGAAGCCCCTGGGTTCAATCCCCAGTATGGCAAAAAAAAAAGATAGATATTAGTAGTTGCCTCACATTTTTCTATTACACTCCTAATATTGGTATCTGGGTTTGTTTTTAGGATATAGCTTTGTGGTATGGGAAGAGACACTGCTTTTGATAAGCTAATACACAATGAGAAACCATTATCCAAAATGCTTGGGACCAGAAGTGTTTTAGATTTCAGAATTTTTCCTATTTTGGAATATTTGCATATTCATAACAAAATACCTTGGGGATGAGACCAAAGTCCAATCATGAAGTTCATTTAGGTTTCATATACACCTTATAAACATATCTTGAAGGAAATTTTATATAATTTTTTAAGTACACCTGTGTTTTGACTGCAACCTGTCACAAGAGGCTAGGTACAAAATTTTCCACTTTTAAGTATTGTGTCAGTGATCAAAAAATTCCAGCTTTTGGAGCACTTCTGATTTCATATTATCAAATTAGAAGGATGCTTAATCTATAATTGAAATATTATCCTTTTGCCAAAGCGTGTGTTTAGGAATAGACAAAAGCCTGGTCTTAAGCTAATCAGCATATAAGATTTCCATGTTCACAGCTATCAGTTTAGTTCGCACCAACTAGAGCCAAGTTCTGAATTTGGATATAAAAAAGGAAATGCCTTCTCCCAGGTGTTAATGGTAACTCTGCTGTGACAGTGAAGGAAACTGTAAACATTGAATAACCAAGCCAACATCACAGGACAAGGAATGCTAGAGAATTGAAGTTAATTCCCTTATTAAACCATGCCTGAAGAAAGACCTGCCTGTAGATTTTCCATTTACAATAATGCAATAAATCCACTTACTCTTTTAAGTCAGTTTGAGCCTGGTTTCCTGACATTTGCAACTGAAAAAAATCCTAAGGGTTTCACCCCACTCGAATCTAATAACTCTTTTCACAAATTTATTTTGAAAGGACTTTAAGTATTTTTGTTCTCTTGCCATGTTATTTGCATGGTTTTCATCACACTGGAGTTTAGAATTGTAGACTTACCTTTCAGGAACATTTACAAGACCATTTACCATCTGACTCCAGTCTCTACCCACTGTTCTTTTTTAGGAAAGTCTTGTTTTGTTTTGATGGTTCCTATCAACGTCTCCACATATACCAGATGCGATCTCAGCTTACCATCTTGCACATGATCTTCCTCTAATACATAAAATATCTTCCCCAAAGAGTTTTCTTACTTCAAATTCCAGCTCAAGATTCCTTTTATGAAGATTGTGATAATGCCTTTGTAAATTTTCTTTTATGCATCATTAATTTCCACTGTGAATTCTCTTTTCCAAATACATGTCTCCAATTACATTTGTCACTCACTTGATATTAGTCAAAGTCCATTTTACATACATACTCCCCATTATTAGGGACTGCATAGTTTATCATTATTTTCATCTTATGTAATATAATTTCATACATACAAAACATATTTTGTTGGATTATTTAATTTGCATTTGGTTTTGTAGAATTCATACAATATAGATTTTATATCTGACACTGATAACCAAATAATTTTCCAGAACTTCATATAGTCCTTATAAATACTGAGATTATATAAGTTAAGTAAATTCAAAGTACTTCCTCCATTGGAAATATTTCCTCCATTCAACAAAGATTTATTAAACATTTAGGGTATTTTAAGAATGCGCTTAGTTATTATCTACACACAATGAATAGCAGGAAATCTCTACTTTCATTGTGTAGTTGAAAAAGTACACAAAATTAAAGAACAGATCTAAAAATAATAATTTAAAGCCGGGCATGGTGGCACATGCTTGTAATCCCAGTACTTTGGGAAGCAGAGACCGGAGGATCCCAGTTTGCGGCCAGCCTCAGCTTGCTCTCTCTCTCTCTCTCCCTCTCTCTCTCTCTCTCTCTCTCTCTCTCTACTTAGTGAGGCCCTCCGCAACTTCGTGAGACCCGGTTTCAAAATAAAGTATAAAAAATAGGGCCGGGGGTGTAGCATGGAGGTAGACCACCCCTGGGTTCAATCCCCGGTAACGCAAAATAATAATAATAATAATAATAATAATAATAATAATTTAAACAACTGACTAAGATATAAGGAGAGAAGAGGTGTTTCTCTGAGACAGAATGACTCTATTTCTTCCTTGACTAGGAAAGTTTCAATAGAGGCCTGTTGTACAGAGACATTTCACCTTTGTTATAATTTATTCTAGATTCTTAACTTTAATAATAAAATAGCATAATCAAAAATTGCTCTAATGTAAGTCAAGGTGGATTGGGGGACCTCCCTTTTAACTTTTAACTTATACAAATTCATGAAGCCCATATTCAGGGAAAAATGCTTTATTCTTTGTAACATATAATAGAGCTTAATTCAAATTATAACTAGTAGTAACTAATCTTTACTTTTATGAAGATTTTTTAATCAAACCTATAGCTTTGCCTTTACATACTATTCAGACTGTCATATAAAAAAAGTACAAAGAGTGCCCAAACATTAATATTATGGGAAATACTCCTTATACTCTTGGGCAGTACTAGAAGGAAGTATTACATTACTGGATGTAGCAGCCAGTGTGGCGATAGCCAAGGACTGACCCTTCGTGAAAAACTAATGTTCCAACTCAGTGGGAAATGGAGAAAATTAGAGTCACTAATGCATTAATCATGAGAGATAAATAAAGCCTGAGAAACAGCCATAGACTGCAGACAATAGTCTGGAAGTTTATATAATACTAAAATTTCACATTTATTTATACACACTGATCTTATTTGGTAGGACTTTTTATCTATTTATGAATTACTTACATGTTTTGTAATAAGTCCTTTCAGTAGCAATGACCAAAACCCAAATTTTTAATAAAAATGACATTTGGATTTTTATTCTTCAAAGAAGCAGATTATAAGTTGTAATTTGCACAAAATGCATACTTTTCACCATTGGTTTATAATATATAACTGATCCGATTAAAACTATCAGACACCAACCTACTGAGAAAAACAGCAGCATCTAATTCTAAATTAATAGATACTTTATCAAGATGACATGGAGGATGACAACATGTAGAGTTTCAGAGACAAATTTACATTTTATTCTATTAAGCGAGTCTTTTCATTTTAATCAAGCAATTTCTTTTCTGTTTTTTTTTCAATTTGAATTCTAAGTTGTCGCAAGTTAATAGGAAAAGTGTTATTTTGGGTTATATTAGAACAAATAGGGACTTCTCAAATAGCTAAATGATCCCAATGTGATATTATTCTTCAAATTATGTAAATAGCTAATTTTAACAATGATTTGATTTTTTATTCAAATGTCTCATAGAATCCAAGTTATATTTTTTAGAACTTTTCTCTTCTAAAGACAAAATAGTGAACTGTTTTGTAAACGCAGCTATAAACTCAGTTTAAAAAGCATCTGTATATTAATTTTCGTATTGACAATATAGAACAAATTTTGGTGGAGCACAGTGTTTAGTTAGAAATATTGTTCCAGTTAAATTAAGAAACCTAAAAAGCAAAAACAAATTTAAAATTAGTGGTGGTGAGAACAAAACACTGAAATGTTTCAACAATGTAAATAAAAATAATTTTCTTCAAAATTAGGAAAAAAATGTTATTTACACAGAGTAATTAAACTTCAAATGTTTAATAATAAGAGAGCTGATGTTGAACATTGAAGGTAACAAGAATTCTACATCTGGTCATAAGGATTTTGCATTGAGCTTGTGTTTGCCCTGTAAACAAATACAAAACTGGACATAATACATGAAACAGTAGTTTTCCGATTTGGGGGCAGTGTAGAACACTGATCCCAAAAAGCAGAAAAACAAAGCTCTGAACCCCGTAATTAATATAGCCTTGGTGCACTTCTGGAATTTAGTATAGGGAGAGGGGCACAAGTCAATAAAGCTGCCTCACTGAGACAAGGAGAAAAAGATTATATTTGAGGCAGGATGAGGTGACTTTATTTTGTGGAGCAGAATACAAGAAATGATAAAATAGGACTATACAAGAAAAGACCCCTAGTAATCATTCAGGTCCCTTGATGTTTTTATTGAATACTAAATACTTAGGAAAGTGTAAACCTCAGAAGACCAAGAAAAGAACTATTGGTGAGTTCAAAGACCTTGCACACTGCTGAAAGTATTTGTTACTCTTGAATAACACGAGGAAAATGATCTAGTTAATCACACAGGGAAGAGCATTCAGGAGATACCCCTTGAAAACTATGTCTTAGTTGTAGGCCTACACTGGCCCTAGAATAAAAGCCTTTAAAAAGCATTAAAATAGCAATATTCAAGCTACCTTAAAAATAACTGCTAGCACATATATATATATATATGAAAACAATTTTATTAAAATAATTTTATTTTCAAATATGAAAATAAAATTTTCCTCTAGACAACTAAAAATCTCAATGTTGCCAAGTGTGGTGGCACATGGTGGTAATCCCAGTACTTGGGAGGCTGAGACAGGAGGATTGCAGGTTCGGAGCCAGTCTTGGCAATTTAGTGAGACTCTCAGACCCTATTTCAAAATAAAAAAATAAAATAGGGCTGGGAGTGCAGCTCAGAGGTAGAGTGTCCATGGGTTTAATCCCCAGCACCACACACGCACAAAAAAAAGTCAAGTATTCAATCAAAACACACTGTTTCTATCACTCTGAACCTCACTGTGATGTATAATTATAATGAACCAATAAAATTATTAAAAAGGACTTAGTAGAAATATGGAGAATCAAAACATTATGATCCAATATCAGGGGACAAAAATATCAGACAAAATGTATGAGCCCATAATTAAAGGAGATGGTAGAATTAGCAGATATGGATTTAAAAACTATCAAAATATATTTGATAATATTAAAATAATAAATATGCTCATGTAAAAATCTATAGATTAAAGCAATGGAAAATACATAATATAATCAAACAGAATGTTTTAAATTGAGAAATATAGCACCTGAAATAAAAACATCTTTGAACAGGTTTAAGAAATGTTTGAACACTACAGAAAACCACAAAACAGTGCAATTTAACTTAAAAAAATAGAAACTGCAAACTCAGAAACATAAAAGACTAAAAATAAAATAGACACATACTGACATGTAGAAAAATAGAATGCTATGTACAAAAAAAGACTGCTGTGTACCTGGAATCCTACAAAAAGGTTGGACAAAAAAATGTTATAAATAAATATGGCCAGAGAAACAAAAATATATTGTTTCTGGTACTATGAGACTGAGATATTTCTCATTCTGGTTTCTGCTTTTGATTTTCTGAAGGGCTCCCTCCTGAATCATGTCCCTCTCACCAGGCCTGAAAGTGGTCTGTCCAGATATTTTGAGTTTAGCACTTTAATCTACTCTTCTATTCAAACTAAGATTTTGGCAAATGCTGGAAGGGGCAGATACGCTGTTGATTACGGGAGCTCCACAAGATTTCACTTGTGAAATCCTACAGTCATGGATGACCCTGACATTTGCCAAGCTACGATAAGGAAAAGAACTGTGAATTTTATGTTTTTTAGGTTATGAGCCTCTCAGGCTATAGCACAACCTCCATAATTTTCTATTTTTTTTTTTACTTTTAGAACACTTTTGCCAAATGGAGGTGACCCAGATCCTCCAGATCTAAGCGATTTAGAAAAGGTTCCCAAGGAAGGAAATGGCCAACCCTCTCAGCTCACCTAGGAAACATTCTTCACTATCTAAAATTTTAGTTCATCTAGACTTCGTATACCAATAACCATTCAATATTTTTAGCTGATAATCACCTTCTCCCTCTCCCTCTCCCTCTCCCTCTCCCTCTCCTTCTCCTCTTTCTCCTTCTTCTCTTCCTCCTCCTCCTCCTCCTCCTCCTCCTTCTTCTTTTTCTTCTTCATCTTCCCTCCTTTTCCTCCTCCTTCTCCTCCTCCTCCTCCTTCTTCTTTTTCCTTGTGGGTCTAGACCACTGGGTGCCCATGTAGAGTGGTGGGAAGGGAAGTCTGAGATTATGACACTATAGAGATGGTCAGAGACCAAGCTACAATGCATTTTATCCTCATTATAAGGCAATAGGACTTGGGCTGTAGTGGAACCATTGGAGGATTCAAACATTTTTACCTGCATAATATTTCCTGATTGAAATGAGAGCTTTGGCTTGGATGATTTGCTTTCAGGTGGAGATATAAATGAGCTTCATTGATTATTTTTTTTAACTTTTTATGTTCATTTATTGGTGCATTGTAAATTGTAATTATACATTTTGATATATGTCAGGGCTTCATTGATTATTGATTAACAGTTTTTTATAAAGGTCTAAGAAAGAGACTCTAAACCCACACCAACTGAATCCAACAAAATAGACATACAGTTCTTGCTAGGAAGCCAATCCTTCTATAGGATAGAAGAAATAAAAGAAATAGGTAAAATGGAGACAGATAGGAAGAAGTAAAATATAACTTTAATGTAAGAACCCGGTGCTAAAGTTCCTCATACCTTTACTCCCCAAACCAGTTCTCTCTCACAGGCCTGTCTCCCCCAAATTCCTGGGACATAAAACAAGACTATAATCACCCTTTGCAATGTTAACAAGACAGATACGATATCTTGAGTAACCTATAATGTATGGGAATTTCCAGCTTACCTATTGATTAGATGATGAAGACCAGATCAGCCTAAGGATTTTGAGAATGACCACATCAGGTAAACACTCTTGTTGTCACCTGACTGATGTGATCCTTACAATGTTCTCATACCTGCCCTTCATCTAATGTCCTTGAAAAGAAGAGCTATGAACCCCCAAAATGTATCTCTCACTCTGGAGATGGTCCACATTCTCCCTTGAATGTGTATTCCTTACTTTCCTAAGTAAGCCTCTATGTCTCTGACTGGCAGGTGCTGAAGTTCTTTTCCATCATGTAAGTCAAGAACCCTGCTGGAGTCCAGGAATCAATCCTTTTCTGGTGACACAGTGATTGACTGAAATAAATCTGCTACTTTTCAAACACTTATTTGTATTTTAATGTGATAAGACCTTAGGAGAGAGACTATAGTATAATTTAAATGAGACCGCCATGATTGTGTATTTTAATTACCCTATGGAAACAAAAATGCTTTATTCGCTTAGATTAGTACTTATCATAAACAATTATTTTAACTTTGAAAAAGGAACTCATTTTCAATTGAAGGAGCTACAATGACTATGTCAAAGGATTTACATACATCATCTCATATAGTAGTCACAATAATCTTGAGATAGAATTTAAAGCCTTCTTGTTGTTGTTTGATGTTTTATTTTACAGATGAAGAGGATAAACAGAGCAGGTAAATAATTTTAAACACCACACCTAGTAAATGGGATACAGGAAACACCAGAGTCCATATCCTACAAACAGTTCTATGCTGCTGATACTCAGAAAGTTGTTACTTTCAAATGTTTTGACCTACAAGTAGATATTTCTTATTTTTCCTATGCTTGTGAGTTTTCTGTGGATTCTATTCAGTCTTTCATTTTTACTGCATAAAAACACGCTCCCTTAAACATCCTGGAGGTCTTTGGGTTCTTTCCCTTGTGTTTCTTTTTTAATGACTTCTGAATGCTATCAACAGGGATTACATGGTGGAAGCAGAGAATGGGAAGGGGGATTGAACACAGCAGCACATACAATAAATATAAAAATCATGAAAATGGTATTGTTAATGATGAAAGAAAGATGGGAAAGAGTGGTGAGGAAAAAGGAGCAACATGTCATAAAATTAAAAAAGATATCCTGGTAAAATATAAATTTTTAAATTTCCTGTAGCTTAGTGATAGAGCACATGCTTAGCATCTGCAAGGGCTTGGGCTCCATCCCTAACACCTTAAATATATAAACAAATACATAAGTAAATAAATGTGTCATAGTGTCAAAAATAAGTTTCTTTTGGCTGTTTTTATTTATTGTTAGATACAATTTATAGTCAGTGATTTAATAAACAAAATCAAATTAGTAACAGAGGGCCTGTGGTGTTTGGGCTTTTTACAGTTTTCTGGGTGTTATACCCTGCATTGTTGCTTTTTCTTCCCTGCACTGACATATAACATCATTTTTGAGATAAGACATCATTGCCACGTTTGGTATACCTCCTAGGTATACCACCAGACATTTTTGTGTGTTTTTGAAACAGGGTAACACTAGGTTGCTGAGAGTCTTAGTAACTGAGGCTAGCTTAGAACCTGTGATCCTCCTGTCTCAGCTTCCCAAATACTGGGATTACAATACTCTGCCACTAATTCAGAGTGGTTAGTTAGCTAAAGAGCAGTTGTTATGTATCCCAAGTTCAACTACTTCAAATACACCTTCTATTCTGCTACCAGAGAGATGATTCCCAAATGTAATAATATAATGGAAGTCTCTTCTGGAAAGTTTTCAATGCCTTTGCACCTTTGGAAGTGTAAAGTCCAAAGTCCTTCAGTAAGGCACACAAGACCCCCGCTGTGTGGCTCTCACTTTCTTGTCTCTTTCTAATCAGTAATTGATGTCCATGTTACTGTCACACATCTCAGCATTTCACAGACCTCAGGGCCTCCCCTCACTGATGTATCTGACTGACTCTTATTCAGACTTCACACAGGAAGTCAATCAAAAGAAACATTTCACCCTAATCCAACTGTGTCATGAAGGGATACACTCATGAGTACATAAAATTATTATTATTATTATTATTATTATTATTATTATTTCTTTTGGGATACTGGAGATTGAAGTCAGGGGAATTCTACCTCCAAGCTCCACCCCCAACCTTATTTTTTATTCTTTATTTTGAAACAGGGTCTCACTAAGTTGCAGAGGGCCTAACTAAGTAGCTGAGACTGGCAGTGAACCTGCGATCCTCCTGTCTCAGCCTCCCAAGTACTGGGATTACAAGCGTGCATCACCATGTCCAGCTAAGAATTATGTTATAAGTATATGAAAAAGAGTACTGAGAACCTGAAGTTTATGTGTCAGGACAGATGTCTTACATCTAGAGTATGTGTATAAGATCTGAAATTGATAAACTGGGTGTATGAAAATATTGCTTATTAACATGACAGGTAGGAAATTTATTTAGTTTTGGTTTTTTTATTTGTTATTTGCTTTGTCTGCTATTTTACAATTTAAATACTATTTTATTCTTAAAACAGATACAAGTGGAATATCAAAAAAAACACATAATAACTATGAAATTTTAATACACATTTGAGTAGGAATTACAAGTGATACTTGTGATTGATTGTGACAAGCAAGGTACAAGGGATAGTTTTATTCTCTCTTGCAAACAGTTTAATAAACTTCTTGATCACATCAATTAAGTGTCAGAAATGTTCACTATTTCAAATATTCTAATATTTTCTATTGAAAAAGGTTAATATATGTTTATTTTGAAAATATGTGATTAACGAGCTCTGATTATAAATACTAAACTTTAAGAATAAACATTTTTATATTTAAGATTCCAGGTTCTGTTTTGTTTTGTTATTGTTGTTACTAATTTAAAAAAGCTAATTTAACCTAAGACCCGCATCAATTATTTAGGCTATTTATGCTTCTCTTCACAAAATGCAATTCGCATGAGACAAGGGAAACTGAATACACAACCTTTTTAGTGTGTGTCAATCAAATTTAGTATCTTTTCTTAATTCAAATTAATAAACATTAGTGACAAGGCCTACCCCAGACTCTAGGGGTGAGATATGATAAATATTTCAGCATCTCTGCACATGAGTAGTGTGTAACACATCTTTGTCTTGACACACAAGAACAAACTGTTAAGAAACTTTTGATGATTAAAAAATAAAAATAAAACAGTCCTGAAAAGTTTCCGAAATATTAGATGTGGTTATTTAATGGGTTTTCACAGAAAGAGTCATAATATACACATGTCGGCTTAATGGGAAAACTGCTGTCAAATTTGATCCCAATTAGAAGTGACTGCTCCTCCCACTAAAGGAATTTAATTTTCCTTCCGTCATCACAGCACAGTAGAAAACTCAGTGCACAGAAATAGCAAGGCTGTTTGGGAGCTGTTGGGGCGGTGAGGGGGAGAGGGAGACTTTGGTGCTTAGGAGAAACTGCGCGACTAAAAAGTAGAGTTGGCAAATAAACCTTTGTCCACAGAGCAATGCCAGGTGAAATTTGAGAATATTCTTAAGTTCAAAAGACATTTAGGGCCAGGCGACACAAAACAACATCAGGATTGACTGATGTTTTAAGGCAGAATTCATGTGGAACACAATATAGGGTAAGTAGAACATGGAAGAGAAAGAATCAGACATGAAAATAATTGAGGAAGCTCTGATGGTCACACAGACCAAAGTCTTATGGTTCTTAGAGTGACTCTGGACTGTGTACATTTCTAGATACAATGCGTTTGTATGGGTAGGTGTAGATGAATTAATGGATATCTCCATATTGTCCCCGTTGTCTGGTATAAATTTATTTCTTTTTTTTTATTGGTGCATTGTAATCATACATCTTTATGGGTTTCAGGGTGGTAGAAATATACATGCACACATTGATCAGTTAGCCCTCCCCCAATTCCACAGATTTATTTCTAATTAATCTCTTTATTCATAAAATCATCATCAATATATTAAACCTTAATATGTGGGCTAGATATACTCCGAGTCAAGAATTTTATTTTTAAAGTGAGAGAAATCATGTAAATGGAACCTCTTAAAGTGTGCTAACTTAACAAGATTTCTTCTTTAAACGTGTTACACATTTGTTTTTTGTCTAACCAAGTGCTTTTTCTCATGGTCTCGTCTATGTAATTCACTTCAGAGAAATTAAAGGGTCCTTAAAATGTCTATTCTTGGTGACATTCTTGTCACTCTGTTTTAATTTGTCTCACAAAAACTTGTCCTATTTCTGATCTTTATATTTGTGGTGGGAGAGTTAATACTGCCCTGGTCCACAAAGGATATGTTAGACGAGGTATGTGTGATTAGTTTATGAAGTGGCAACATTTTTGTCATATGAGACTTTACTTGAGCAACTTACATTTGCATTCAGGAAGTTTACCAGAAGCCATTCCCTGCTTGGAGCAACGCATGGTCTGTTTCTCTTTATTCTTGGTGGTCAGTACTTCTAAGGGAAGCTTCCTGAGAAATGATGGCCATTAATATTCATTTGGAAGCAGAGAAGAAATGAACATGGAAAATTCCCATACTGTGCCAGCATGCGCTGACAGACCCCTGTGATTTAGCATCCCTCCCTGACAGCGTGAATTATAATTAAATCACAGACATATGGAAGGCGAGTAGCTGAATGCCATTTGAGCTGTCTACGCAGGGAGGAGGAGGAGGTATGAAAAGAAAGATATGGAAACTAGTTGCTAAAATCATTTCAGCTTTCAGAAGAGAGATTGATAGAACAACGTTGGACGTGAGTCCCGAGACATCATTGGTCCAGAGAGAACACTACCATGTAAGGACAGACTTCTTCCATATCATCATCTTGCCATCCCTCCACAGTGGCCCTGTGCTGAGGACAGCTCCACCAGTATGATCTCTACTACCTGATCTGCTCTTTGGACTCAATAGAACAAGGTACACTTGTGAATCAGGGTCCTGACATGGTGCTACAGAGAGTCTTCCTTATTGCCAGGATCCCGGATTTGTAATGGGATGCCATCCTGCCATCCCGAGATGAAACTCTGGACTACAGAGGAGGTGATCGCCTTACACGTAAGGTATCATCCTGGGGAGGAGGGATATGACGCACAGGAATAAGAGTGGCAGATTATGTCATTTGCTACGCAGAGTCTCTTATACACCCTCCCATTGCTGTCCTCTACCATAAAGCCCGGAGATACGCACCATTCCTGGTTAATGAATTGAAAGTGAAATTATTAGAGAAAGGTCTCCTATGGCGTTGAAGTGGGAGCCTCAGGGCCCCTTCAACCATTCTGCCGCTCTTCTTTTGACCTGCGAGGATATAAAGGTATAAATACTGGAGTAGAACACCCATTCTCAACCATGAGATATGAAAATAAAACATCTACACTCACAGCAGATGAATGGAAATTTAAAAGGCCTGTATCCAGAATGCCATTATTGAAATGCTATTCCCATTCATTACTTCCTGTTATGTGAAACAAATCCCCATATTGTTTCCCATTACCCTTCGTATGTCATACAAGCCTTCAAACTTGCTTTAAGAACTGTGAAGCATCTAAGAAACAACATGGTCCAACTTCGGCTTTCTCCAATTACTATTCTCTGCCATCCTACCAGTTTTGCATCTTTCCATGCATTGAATGTGTTGGTAATTTTCACACCTCAAAGTCTTTACATGTGATATTCTTGGCTAGAGCATTCTCTTTACTGTTCTGATACATGACTATACCTAATTTTCACAACTCATCTGAAGTTCTGCTCACTCGAAGCATTCTTGTATGTATCCTACTTTAAACAGTTAAAATTTTTTTTTTTTTTTTTTTTTTTTTGCGGTACCGGGGATTGAACACAGGGGCATTCTACCTCTGTGCTACGCCCCCAGCCCTATTTTTTATACTTTATTTTGAAACCAGGTCTCACGAAGTTGCGGAGGGCCTCACTAAGGTGAGAGAGAGACAGACAGACAGACAGGGAGAGAGAGAGCGAGAGAGCTGAGGCTGGCCGCGAACCCGGATCCTCCGGTCTCCGCCTCCCAAAGTACTGGGATTACAAGCGTGCGCCACCACGCCCGGCTCCTAAGCAGTTAAAATTTTAATGAGACATATATGTGATGATTTCTTTCATTTCAGTCTCCCCTAAAAGGCTCAGAGTATTTTACATTCTTCTATCTTCAGCAACTTGCTGGGCACCTGACATATAACAGAAACACTCATTAAGTGTTTGCAGAATGAATGAGTAGAGGAAATAAAACATAAATCAATTTTTTCTTGAGACTTGCGATTTTAGGCCCTCATGATACTGAGATATAATATCAGTAAGCAAAGAGAGATCATCAAATGAGAAGTCCCTGACTACAAAATATACTAATGTTTTTGTACTTGACTCAAATTTCCTTTCCTCCTCTCTCAGTGGAGGCAGTATTTCTTAGAACAAAAATAGCACACCAGAGTAACAAAATCAAGGAAGAAAGAATTGAATCTAAAAAGACTGTAGAGTGTGAATTTAGTTCTATTGTTATTTGATCACCTTATAGGTACATAGAAAAGCTAGAGTAGATCATTCTTACACAAAGGCAAAAATCTAAAACTTTTCCCAATGGACCTGAATTTACTCAATTACTATGACATAGGTATAGATGTGTACATGAGTTTACAACTGTCATGTGGAAATTATTATTGTCTTAAGAATTATTTATTTATAATAGTCACAAGAAGCTGGGTGTGGTGGCGCACGCTTGTAATCCCAGTACTTGGGAGGCTGAGACCAGAGGATCCAGGTTCATGGCCAGCCTCAGCTACTTAGTGCTAGGTCCTCTGCAACTTAGTGAGACCCTGTTTCAAAATTAAGAATAAAAGAAATAGCCATGAGAGTCATGCTAAAATTAATTTTCAAATCCAAGCAAAATATTAATCTGATTGTTTCAAATTCTTTTAATAACACCAACAATTAAATTGTTTCTCCTTTAACATGTAAACAGTATATTACAACTGAATGGTTTAGAAGGGAAATAAGATTATACAGATAATATGTCACCTTGTATCATTCTTGAATTAGTCTGTTTTTTATCACTATAATGAAATATATAAGACTGTCTACTAATAAAGAAAAGAGATTTATTTCGCTCATGGTTTGGGAGGCTGAATGTCTAAGATCAAGTGGCCCCAAAGATTGGCTTCTAATCAGAGGCCTCCTGGCAGATGGTGTTACAGCAATGGGAATGCATGGAGGGCAAAAGAAATCCCCTTGCAGAAGAGGAAGCCAGAGGACAATTTGGAGGTTTAACTCACCCTTAAAGTTACCCACTCTTGGGAGAACTCACTCCAGGAGACCAGCATTCCCTTCCAAGCACAACACTTGCAGTTACCTACACCTCTCCCACTAGCCTCCTCAGGACCGCCATTGAGGACCAAGCTTCAACATATGAACCCTTTAGAGACAAACCACATCCAATCCACAGCCATCTCCCTCTATCACCTTATTCTTTTTTCATATTATGGCAAAAAAATGATTATAACATATCATTTTTTAGGTCACTGCTATAGCCATATTGGTCTTTTCATCTTCTTAACATGAAAAATTTCAACTGAAAAACCAAAAAACAAAAATCAACTTATAAAAAATGCCCAGTGTAAACTCTGTAATGAGTTTAGGATTCATTTTCCACGTCTTTTCAATATTTGGAATGTTCTTAAATACTCATATTATTTCTTTTGTGTTCTCAATTATTGATGAGATGATATAGACATAATCCCTCAAAGACAGTATTTCTCCCTTTATTGGGTTGGAAATGGAATCTATGTCTTACTCATTTCCTAATATCTGTCATCATTATCAAAGCTAACCTTGATTGAGCACTTATTTTGTGCATGACTCTATGAAGTGCTTTATATTATGCATCTCACTGAATCTTAATTATAATCCTATGAGTTATATTTTATAGTCTCTGAAAGTAGAATTAGTACACAGAGACTAAAAATGTTTCACAATGTGCCCAACCTTATAGGACTAATTAACTGTGTTCATGAGCTCAAGTCCTCATGAACACAGTTCTCTAATCTCAAAAGTAGATTTCTAAATTGTAGTTTCTACTGCCACGTATTATACTACATCTCTTAAATTTGAAAAAATATATATGTATAGTAAGTGCCATAAAATTGTTCAAGGACTAGATGGTTGAAATTTGACCTTTTCATAGAGAAAAGGAAAAAAAGTTACAATTCAGAAATGCCTATTATAGCCAAAAAATCACTGTGTCATATAAGTACACTGCCTTATAAATTATTTCAAGTTTTTGATATGGTTTCAATTTCATTCAGAGAATGGCATTGATATAAAATTGTTCAATAAGACATCTTTCAAAACCAGAATATATAGTTCAATGGATTATGTACAACCACTTAGAATTCTTGTTGGAATCAAGTGAGCTCTAAATAAATCTTAATTTAATATGTAGCTCAGAGGATATAACCAATAATATTGGTAAATAAAATGATATACAAGGAAAACTGCAATATCTTTAAGCCCTGCAAATTGCTAGGAAGGGCCTGATCAACTTGAAGAACATATCACCACAATCACAATTTTTTTTATTTTTTGTTTCGGTACCAGGGATTGAACCCAGGGGCATTTTACCTCCGCGCTACACCCCCGGCCCTATTTTTTATACTTTATTTTGAAACTGGGTCTCACGAAGTTGGGGAGGGCCTTACTAAGTAGCTGAGGCTGGCTGCGAACCCAGATCCTCTGGTCTCAGCCTCCCAAGTTCTGGGATTACAAGCGTGCACCACCACACCTGGCTTACAATCACAATTTATACACATAAATTTAACACTTTCCATTCTAGTTTATTTTAAAGTCATATATGTATTCAGCTTAGGAAAGTGATCACATTACATCTCAATATACTGTAATGCACACATTTATAGAACCTACTTATTAAAATGTAGGCATCAATAATCAGTAAGAATTACCAACCACTAATGCTTCTACTCAAGAAGTCAAAAAAGATGTTTTAAATTTTCAAACAAATATTGAATCATATATGTCAGGCAAATAAATGCATTATTAATGTCATTTAACTTCCACCAGAATTGCTCGTCTGGAATCGGCGTAAGAGGGCACCTCTTCCCCCTGTTTTTGTTTGTACATAATGAGAGTTATATCTGCATGGGAAATAGGTTCATTTAAACTGATTTTAACAATACCATAAAATTCATTTATTTTATATCTACAATTCAAGGATTCCTAGTAAGCTTCCAAGTCTTACAATTACCACAGCCTTGCATATAGATTGTGCTATTTCCTTTGACTTTTTGTAGAATGGATCTAGAGGAAAATTTTATTTGATCGGTTACTGATTTGCAATCATTTTTTTTTTTGATTCACCATCATTTACTGAAGACCTATTTCCTGAAGATACTGAAATGGGTAGGGGAGGATACAAAGATAATTACAATGAATAAAATTATATAGTCATTAGCACTAGGCCTTTTATACCTTACACATCTTTCTAAGTGATTTATATGTATTAATATTTTGCTTCTCACAACAATAGAATGCATCTATAATATTTCTATTTTTTATATGTAAAAACTGGTCAGAGAGCATTAGGAAGATTTATGAATGTTCACTGCATTAATAGGTGATATAGTAGAATATGTTTACTACATGTAAGAAAATCCCTCTGGGATAAAAAGACTAAGAAAATTAATTCTCCATTAGCCATATTCCCCTACAGCTAAATTTCAGGTGATCTGCACACACACCCACCCACACACACACACACACACACACACACACACACACACACATTCCTAAAAAGGCTTGCACCTGCATCTTTAATTTTATCTTCCCCCTGTAAGGATGATTTAACCTCCCACTCCTTCAGCTTTGTGAGACTTGAGTCAAGGACTCCTCCAAACACCATCTGGATTCCTGACCCCTGGCAAATGTGAGATAATACATTAGTGTTGCTTTATGCCACTAAGCTTGTGATCATTTGTTTCATAGCAATAGAAAACTAATACAAGTGAGCTGATTCTTCTCATATTTAAAAAATAGTCTCATTAACTCTCTTCAATATTGCTGCTACTGAATTATGATCAGCTCCTGTTCTCTAAGTGTGCACGATGTATACATATTATTTTTATATTTTTCTGGTAGTTGTGAGATTGAAGTAAACTAGACTAAGACTAAAACAATCACCGTATTTATAGCTATAAATCCTAGACCAGACTGTCAAATATTTGTTTATCTCGAATTTTCCCTCAGATTTTTTGAACAGTCCCCAGAATACCCACACCCTCAGGACCCACTCTTCCAGCTTCCCCACGGGGCTACCACATGAAGCTTCTGCTGTTGGTGAGTTATTTGGGATTGGTTTTCCACAGTGGCTCATACCATCTTCTGCTATTCGACACCACTTCTAGTCCCTTCCAGTGTCTCAACCAAGTCTTTCTTTTGCCACTCTATCCAAATCTTAGGGCAATTCCATCCATAATTGCTTCTAACACAACTTAGACAAGGCTAATACATGTACAAGGTATTCTAACAAAATTTCAGAAAAGGGAATTAAAAGAACAGAGGATATCATACAAACATTGTTCAGACTCAACATGTAATTAATTATTTTAACAAGTTAGTTCCCAAATCTCTTATCTCTGACCCAATTCATTGGGTGGTGCTTTCCCCAGATTTCCTGTGTGTGTAATGTTTTCTTTAGCACATTTGTGTTTGTCAATAGTGTTTTAGTTACAAACACCATAAATCAAATTCCAAATAGCTTAAATTTTAAAAAATCACAAGATGTGTGAAGAATCCCAGTACGAGAACACAATTCTAGAAATAAATGGAAACACAAACTCCAGGCCCTGAGGTATCCAGATTTCTCTGCTTTAGGTCTGTACTTTGTTCTTTATTTCCTATCTGAAGGTGGACTTTCCCTCCTTCTTTAGCTCAGACAGTATGGAACATAACTGATTGAAACTCCTGAATTTTACATTATATAGCTCCAGGCAGTTATAGAGAAACCTAATTTCCTTCCCCAGTTTTAGTTCCTAGATTCCAAAGGATTGATAATTTATTAGGTGAGAATTAGTTATATTCCCATCTAAGAACCATTCAACTAAGGCAGTATTGTGCCCTGACCATGAATATCAGTCATGGTTTACTAACATGTTAGCATTTATCATAATGGTAACCAAGCACATGGGTGTGTGTGTGTGTGTGTGTGTGTGTGTATGTGTGTGTGTGTGTAAGAGTTTGTGTGCATACTTGTAGAGACAGGTGGGATGAGGAAAATAGTTTCACCTCTCAGGAAAAGGTGGAATATTTTTCAGAAATTCTATGATTAGCAGTAGGAGCTGGCACACTGGAGAAGCAAAATAATATCTATAACTAATCCATAACATTTAGACTCTTAAATAAGTAGTTAACCTTTTTCCCATTGTTATGGGATGGATCATCCTGCCCTCACCACCCCCCCCACCCCAAAAAATAGGTTGAAGCCCCAGCCTTCCATGTGATGGTGTTTGGAGGTCGGGCCTTTGGGAATAATTCTGTTTGGTGTGGTCTTGAGGGTAGGGTTCTCATGATATGTTAGCATCCTTATGAGAAAAGGCTCTGTCTCCATGCAACGCAGGCAAGAAAGGTCATGTGAACTCTTAGTGAGACTTTGGCTGCTTACAAGACAAGAAGTCTCCTCTAGGAACCAGTCAATGGGCACCTTAATCTTGGACTTCTTTCATGGAATTCCAGTGACATGTCTATTGATTAAGCCACCCCATTTGTGTTATTTTGTTACAGCAACCTGAGCAGACTATAACCCCCACTGTAAGGAACCAGCAGGAAATAGCCTGGGTGCACTCTTTGTGGGACACTATCCATCTCTGAGGTCTTCCATTCATGAGAATCATTTACTTGGGTTCAGATGAGAAACAATTATTTGTTACTCATTAGGCTATGGGTTGAAATACAGAGGTAAATAAGAAAGAGTTCATACCATGAGCAACCAGCTTAGAAATGAAGGAAGGCACATAACTGGTATTTCAGTGCAGTTTACCTGGGAGGACTGCTCTCAGCACAGTGAAGAGAAATAATGAAGTGGATGAATTTGCACTAGCAGCTCAGTCATTGTTCCTAGACCAGAATATGAGTTGACTCAGGCTTACTGATGAAAAAAGCCAGGAAAAAGAAATTCGATGTTACAGGTAGAGAAAAATCACTACACAAAGCCACAGCACTGTCAGAGAACATGGGAATGTATGTGTATATTCATGACACTATTAATTTTTAAATTTAGTTTAACTTTTATCAAAGTAATACATGAGTGAGTTTAAAGAGTCAATTAGTTCTGCAAAGCTGGTTATTAAAATAATTTCAGGTCCTCGCCATTTAACTCTTTGCAGAAGCAAATACTTTCATCTCTTGTAGCTAATTCTCTTGATAAACAGCATACTTACATAACCACTTATTGATTTTCCAGTTTTATCTTTTATTTAGTGACTTTCCAGTATAGTGGATAAAATTTAACTTTGTTTATTACCACACATACTGGACTTTATTATTCTCTTTCTCTCTCTCTCTCTCTCTGTCTCCACAGACACACACACACACACACACACACACACACACATACCACATCACCACATTCCAGTTCATCTAACATAATTTTTGTTGCAACAATACTAAGCATTAGTATTGGTCCTATTATTAAATACTCACATTTTGCTTACTATCTTTCCTCAAAATGTTAGCTTTTCCCTGGAATTTTCAGTAGCCAAACACACACACACACACACACACACACACACACACACACACACACACACTCCTTTAATCCTCACAAGAATTCTATGAGGTGGTATTGTTATGTCCAATATACAGATGAAGAAAGTAACACTCAGAGTTACAGAGCTAGAAAAGGATAAAGTGGAATTCCAACCAGAGGGTTCAGCTCTACAGACCACTTGCTCACCTAACCACTATTGCATGCTAATTATCAAGTGTGATAACTTTTGCTGATATTCTTTTAATCGTCTTTACTCTTTATCATTGCCCTCCCCTTTGTATATCTCCCATCCCTATTCATTAAAAACCATCATGTGTCCTATAAGTTCAATCTTTTGACTAAAGTCTTCTCACTGGCTTTAATTAAGATAAATTGATCTTGAAATGTTTGTGTCTGATATATACTCTTCATTTCAAATAATTCATTCTTGTTATTTTAGTGTCTTTACTTACAACAAGCTGCCTTTACTTTTTTGAAACTGCATCTTTAAAACTTTATTCTCCTTGAATAGTCCCGTTCCTCCAGGTGGCTTATTTATTCATTCATTTGTTTGTGTGTTTGTGTTATTCTTCCTAGCCTCTGATAATCTCATGCTTTCCCCTCATATGTAAGATGGAACACCTGGAATCGCATTCATTGGAAGGTCTTCACATTTTCCTCACTGAAAAGTAGATTTTATTTTATTTTTCATTCACTCACACACACACACACACACACACACACACACACACACACACATAAAATCTGAGTTGGATTTGTGACTTGGTTTGACTAATGGAATTTGGCAAAATTTATAATGTCTTACTTTTAAAACTAGATTTTAAAATGTTTGTTAGCATATTCTTATGGTCTTTAAATGTTTACTTTTGTACTATTGCCTTCAGGCTGTTGCTTCATGCTGATGCCTTGGCAAGTCATAGCGAGGTCATGTGGAAGAGACCTTAGCTCAGACGCCCTCGCTATTGTCCCAGCTAAATTTATCCCACAGAGACTGTATCAGCTTAATTCAGCTTCATGGGGGGCTCCAAGCGAATCACCAGAAGAACCACACAATGAATCCACAAGGTCTTTAAAAATATATATTTCTGTTGTTTTAAGACACTGAGTTTTAGACGGTTTGTTTCGCAGAAATAATTAACTTCAATATCAATGAAAAAAATGTTTCAAAGGGAAAAGATGTACAAATGTTTTTTTCTTCAGTCCAGAAAGTTGACTTTGAACTTGTCCACTTTATTGAACAATTTGGCATTCATTAGTTTTTCATGAAAAGATAAATATTTGCTGGATGGAAAATAACTGTAAGAAATTATTGTGATCTTAATAATAAAAATCATCTGAATGAATTATTCTAAAAATGAATGGGGAGATGAGATGATGGCTGGAAAAAGAAAATGGAACAAGATATTTTTCTGGCATTTATAATGACGCAATGTATTCTATGCTATTAGAGGAGTATTACAAGAAGCAAGACATTAGGGGTGCAACAAACAGTACTGTTAGAGTCACATTGTTGGGGATAAAAAAGAACTAAGAGATCACTTGAAATGTAGCTCACCTACATTGAAATGTAGTTCCCAAGGGTTTGCCCTTGTCCATGAGGTTACATAATTCTCAGTAGTTGCTGGAAGATACTAGGATACATGGACACAAGACGAGGTGAGGGGAAAGGTTGGGAAAGGTTAGAAAAGTTGGGAAGCAGAAGTCTGTTGACATTTCTCCTTCTCAAGGTTCATTTATCTCAGTGAAAGAAGCAAGATCCCAAGTCATAAGATTGGAAGAGTATGGATGCTAAAGGAAAAAGGAGATACTGCAAATGAATGGGATGAATTGAATGGAATTTCTTCATTCTTTTTTTTTTTTTTTTGCAAGTGGCATTATACTAGAAAAGCAATGGTCATTAGCACACCACTTTAATTTAGTATGTGTTAATGCCTGAAGAAAAAATATATGGTAGTTATGTTATGGGGTTTTTGAACAATACTTATAATGACCCCTGTGTGTCTTTGTATATATAAGACATATGTGTGTGTCACAAATTACCTTTGAGTTTATTGACTTTAGTTTTGTTTTCCAGGAACAATAGTCCAAAAATATTTTTTTTAAGCCTCCAGTTTTGGACGTGTTAGCACTTTTCAGGTTTTGCATTTGCAAGCAAGTTTCATTGTAATTAACCAAGTACATAAAAGATAGATCACTGTACCAATTTGACAATGAAAATTCTAGGTGCTGGATTACTCAGACTTGGGTACTATAAGCCCAGTTTCTCCTAGGACAGCTGTTTGTCTATTCAAAGGATTACAAATGTCATTTTGTTTCTGGCCCTAAGGTTTCTTAAGCCCTGAGAGAGTATCTTTGCTTTTCAAAAGTTTATGATACAAGTTATCTAGTGTTTTTAGATATATTTAGTTCAAACTTCAAATTAATTTGTCAAACATTTTGCACAAAATAGAAATTGTATGTGTGTGTGTATATATATGATCTTGAGAAAGTTATTGCATTTTGAGATTTTTTTCTTCATCTTTAGTATGGAGACAATAGTAGAATACAGTCACAGAATTATTATAAATATTAACAAGATAATGAATGAAGAAAGGTTTAGTCCATTAAATGTTAGTTTATTCCCCATCTTTATATTAAGAGGTCAGTAAATAATTACCAGATGTGAGATATGTCATATAATTTACAAAGAAAATAGTCATACATTTCAGGCAGGTCTTTTTTTCCTGTAAAGTACCAATAGATTTACCTTGTCGCAGTCTGAATTTAAATAATACTTCAAATATTTTTAGATATGATTTCATGATTAAATTATTTTTGAAATTTACATTTCTAATAATAGTCATCTTAAGTGATGACTGTTAAGTCAGGTAAAAAGGCAACTGGAGTCATTGAGATAGACAATCCTAGTTCTATGACACCATGTCTAACATCTATTGTAAAATTGTCAAATTAATTAAAATATAACAACGTGGGCCACACAATGAACACTCAAGCCTTGAAGTTAATAAAGATCCGGGCACATTAGCACAGCATATTCCTAAAGCCTTGTTTTAATTTGCTTTGAAGCTACAATGAAGATTATAAATATAATGATATTTTTTAAAATCCTTATTTTCCATTACAGCTTCCCTATTACATTTACATAATTTAGAGTCAGATGATTTTTTTTCTCAAACACCAAATTTATCACCTCCACTCTGCAATCTGGAAGTCAATAGTGTTCTCTTGGCACCTCCTAGCATCATAAGCAATTAAACATTTGAAATATAAACTTAGCTTAAAATTGTGTTGACAAGTGAGTTAGCCACAGCTGTCCCACTATCTGCAGCCAACAATAGTAAGACCATATTTGTAGGGAAAGTAATCAGAGATGATTAAGGTGCAAGACAAACAAAAATCGAAATCGCTGTTACTGAAGAGACGAGTATGATTTTAAAAAAGCATTTTTGTCTCTAATCCATCTTGAAACATACAAGGAAAGGAGAGGAAAATGTGACCATATTTTCACAGTCAAATTGAAAATCTTATCAGAAATGGTAAAATCAACTCTGCTTCTAGCTCCTAGTAAATGTGGAATGTGCATGCATAAATTAATGTAGTGAGTGCTCACGAATGCTGTGTTTTGCATAGGTAATCATTAATATTAAAAACGTGACTTGGTCATTATTTTTCCCAATTTACGTGTAAGTTAATGATTGTTCTCATAAGGCTCTGATATTTCATTGTTTCTATGAATTATTAATTTCGTCCCCATCACCAGCTTCGGTGTTATATATTGAGATACAGAAAGTTTATGAAATACATCCAAGTTCATACAATGAATAAAGCAGAGTCAAGATTTGATCCCAGGAAATGTGGCACCGATTTTTTATTTGCTTCCTTCATATTAAATGGAGACACAAAGGCATTAATAGCCTAAAGAATCATTTTAAAATAAAAATGATACTGTTTACATCGGGAGACTGTGTTTGTGTTGTTTGTAGTGTGTATGTGTGTGTGTGTGTGTGTGTGTATGTGTTTGTGTGTGTCTCGGGCAGCTGCCCTCAGTCACTCAGGTTTGACAGGAGGACCTTTCTTTAGACATATTGAAGGGCACAGTCTCCAAAATGAACATTGCTCTTCCTTATGCAGCATTGTATGAACTGAGTTTTGCTGTAAAACGTGGTCGTGACTTACATTGAAGAAGACCAGAAGATCCTAAGTCGGCAAGATGGGGAGAGAGTTTGGATGCTGGAGAAAAAAGAGGTGCCAAAAATAAACTGGAGGAATTGGATTTCTTCTGTATTCCCTTCCTTCCTTCCTTCCTTCCTTCCTTCCTTCCTTCCTTCCTTCCTTTCTTCCTTCCTTCCTTCCTTCTTTCCTTCCTTCCGTGTGGAAAATGAACTGTCCCCTGTTGAAATTGCCTCTCCACCTGTGAGGCTGGGCACACCCCCTGAGACATGACATGGCTTTTCTGAGCCAGGTTTCCAGGGTCAGTCTCTCCATAAAATGGTTGATGCTTGATGTAGGACATAAGAAGAAAAAGATTCACTCTCTCTTCCTACAAACTCCGCATCTCTAAGGACTCCATCCAGGCAACGTAGAGATGTGAGGAACATCTCTGGATGTGGGAATTCCCAAATGGCTCAGAGCAAGAGACAGAGAAGGCATAAAAATGTTGTGATGCCGAGATCACAACTTATACGTGTGGATCATTTGTAGAAATATTGAAAGCATTTCTTTGCTTTGCTTGTCTCTATCATATTTTAAGCCATATATTGACTAATAGAGAAAATATTTTTTTTCTTTCTGAGGACAGTGTGGATATATTTGCTGTGGCTATTTAAGTAGTGAGTGTCTGTGCCATACTAGGACATTGACAGTATAATAAGAGCAAGAAAAGATAGCTAGAGGAAAAAAATTAAAATAAAAACTACAAAAGACTTGCTCAGACTACCTTTTAATTCATTCACTTGAAAAAAAATCTCAGAAAATTTTAAGGAATTTTTTTCCCAGTGCTTGGGATTGAACCTAGAGCCTCGTGCATGCCAGGCAAAGCCTTCTACCACTCAGCAATATCCTTAACCCAAGTTCTTATCTCTGATGGAATATGAACTCGTGAACTAGTAAATGTAATATTGGAGTTTTATCAATAAGGACAAAAAAATTCAGTTAGTTCTAATTTTGATAGTCATTTACTGCCCGTGAGGAAAGAAGGGGAACAAGGCTATTAGCTCTAGACATCATTATTTAAAAACACTTTATTTTTACTGTGTTTTTAAAAAATCTGTAAGAATCAATTTTATTTTGCATTCTGACCAATGTGTCATTCTGGGATCAATTCTGTATGCTAAAAAAAGCATTTTAGGCTCAGTAGCAATTTTGAGTAGGATTTAAGACTACTTATTGAATTTCACTAGATTTTTAGCAACAGCACAGTGTGCCTGAGACATGAGAACACTTATACTTCTGTGTGTTTGCAGTCACAGTCGTTTTCTCTTGAATGTCTTTCTCTTTATTGTGCCTGCGGGACTTCAAGTGGAACAAGAGAGCTCCTGATGTGACTGGCTAGGTGGAGAAGTCACCCAGGTGGAGACCCCTGTGCCACTGGGTGGGACGGACTAGCATGTAGAGTGATGTGAAAAGTGCAGAGCCAAATGTAATCCCAGTACGTGGGAGGCTGAGACAGGAGGATTGCAGCTTCAAGGACAATCTCAGCAGCATAGAGAAACTCAGTAACCTAGCAGTACCCTGTTTCAAGACAGTAATAATAATAATAATAATAATAAAAGATCTGGGGTAGGATGACCCTGGGTTCAATTCCTAGTACCACCAAATAAATAAATAAATAAATAAATAAATAAATAAATAAATGCATTTTATTGACAAAAGTCAGTCACAAAGCCAAGCACAAATTAGGTAGTTAAATACACTCTCTGCACAGGCGCAGTTTCAAATAGCCTGTGGTCATACTTCATAGTTTCCAATAGAGCACAGTGGAGTGTTATCAAATGAATGCAGTGTTGCAGTGTTTGTCAGGTAATAAATAAATATCTGTTGCTGATAAGGTCTACCGATCATAGATTTGATCTTGATTTAACTAACATTTATTTTTAAAATGGTATGCGTAAGTCTCTTTCAATTATAATCGCTTTGAACTTGGACAGTTTGGTTGTGTTTTTACGGAATTTAGAAAGTCATGTTGACTTCTCTGGATCTTTGGAGTTTCCAGCTATAGCACAGCCTGCTACTCTGTTACAAATACTTAGGCACATACATTTATTCCATTTTATGTCTTAATTTACATATTTCATGGCTTAAGTTTTGCACCCCCTATTAACTTTTAATTATTTTTGAATGGAAAGACAGGCCATTATTTCTCTAGGATAATTAGGAATCCTAGTGTAGAGATTGATTTGAAAAATTAAATTCTAAACAAGAAGATTAAAACCTGATCTCAGTCCTATTTTATAGCAGTGAGTTCAATGCACATGGATCTTGTTTGTTTGTTTGTTTATTTATTTATTTATTTATTTATTTGCGGTACTGGGGGTTGAATCCAGGAGCATTCTACCTCTGAGCTACACCCCCAGCCCTATTTTTTATTCTTTATTTTGAAACAGGGTCTCACTAAGTTGCAGAGGGCCTCATTAAGTAGCTGAGGCTGGCCGTGAACCTACAATCCTCCTGTCTCAGCCTCCCAAGTACTGGGATTACAAGTGTGTGCCACCTTGCCCGGCTGATCTTGAACATTTAAAGTAGAAGGTGGCATTGGACAGGAGCCCCAGATAGAAATGAGAGATGCTGGGCTTCCCTGCAGGCTCTGTGATCAGCCGTGTGAGTATACAAAGTTACCCAGTGATGCTGAGCTAGTTTCCTACTACAAGTAGAATAAAATATATTTTTAGAGTCAATGAAAAAAAGCACATGGCAAAATAAAAATAACCAATTCCACTATATAGTTGTTGTCACCTCCCTTCCGTTCTCTCTCTCTTTTTCTTTCTTTCTTTTCTCTGATCCTTGGGACTAAACCCAGTGGCATTCTACCTCTGAACTGGAGTCCCCAGTCCTTTCTAATTTTTTGAAACAGGGTCTTACTCAGTTGCTGAGAAAGTCCCAAATATGCATACTGCCTACCAAAAACTTCAGAAAATTGTAACCACTCTACATCCTCTATATTGCATGCTAATCTCTCTCTCTCTCTCTCTCTCTCTCTCACCCACTCTCTCTCTCTATCTCTCTCTCTCTAATTTCGAAAAAATAAACATTCTGACAATACTGCTCCATCCTATAACCATGCCCTCCCTATACTGTAACATCTTAAAAATGAAGTTAATTAGGTTGTGTTGCATGCTTACCTTGGAAATGATATAGACTAGTAGCGCTTTCAGAATGGAGTTGTGGGCACAGTTAACTGTCCCATAAAAGCAATAAAAATACTAGCAAACATCATCAAAATTAACCTTCAGAACTCTGTCAATTAACAAAGACTTGCTGCAGTCTGTTGAGCTTCTCTTTAGTAAAAGGGGCTGGAACCTTTGAGCAGTGCAGCATTCTTGTGTTCTTTCTTGCCCTACAGCCAATTCCTTCTCCTCACCTCTGGAGTAGCTTTAAAAGCCAACAACCTTGTAATTATAGTAGCTGCAAAACCAGAAACCTAGAAGCAGGTGGAGGAGTAGGGAGTACTGGTAAGAAACTTCCTCCAAAGCCACATCTGTAAAGAATTGTCACAGCCGGGCGTGGTGGTGCACGCTTATAATCCCAGTACTTTGGGAGGTGGATAATCCCAGTACTTTGGGAGGCGGAGACCAGAGGATCCGGGTTCGCGGCCAGCCTCAGCTCTCTCTCTCTCTCTCTCTCTCTCCCTGTCTCTCTCTTTCTCTCTCTCTCTACATAGTGAGCCCCTCCGCAACTTCGTGAGACCCAGTTTCAAAAATAAAGTATAAAAAATAGGGCCGGGGGTGTAGCACGGAGGTAGAACGCCCCTGGGTTCAATCCCCAGTACCACACACACACACAAAAAAAAGAATTGTCTCTATTAAACCAACATAGAATCTACCTATAATAATGCCATGCACAGGTGCCATGGTTAGGTATAGAATGCCCTCTGAAGAGCTCGTGTATTGTGTTCAGGGTTGACATGTAAAGGTTTTATCTGGGTGGTGGCCAGGGCTGGTAGGGTGTGGATAGAGAAGGTGGGTCCCTGGCAGCATAGCCTTAGGGATTACATATGATTCCTTCTCCTCTTGCTTGCTGTCTCTGCTTCTGCCCTCGTTGACATGAGGAGCAGAGCCCATGTGCTCTCCCTCTCCACTTCCCACCACCATACCCTGAGATCCAGACGCCAGCCTCACATGGACTGAACCCAGAATTTCCAAGGAAACCATGAGCAAATAAATGTTCCTTCCTCCAAGTGGTATGGTCAGGTCTCTGAGATTACAGCAGTGAGAATGCTAACTGAGATAGTAGGATTTATTATTTTTTTTGTCTTAATGTTTGCTCAATGCAACCATTCCTATCCTCAGAGCATTGGTTGAAGACAATCAGTAACAATTGTGTAATATTTCAGCTACCTGAGGTGACCACACCAGCTGGGGAAGCCCAAAAGCTGACCACAGACCTTAAAAGTAAGACCGGAGTAATATGATATTCATAAAGGGCTTTGCATCATTCTAACATAGTCTTCAGACTGGAGAAAAATAGTCACAAGTGTACTGTTGTATGTGGGTCCTAGAAGACTTTAGGAGGCCTAAATCTCTTGACACTGGCTGATGCATTGGCTAATGTGAGGATCTTTACCCAAGAAGGGGAAGCCCAGGCAGAGTTGCAAAGGGCTGCAGCACTGAAGGTCTATCCCAACCCACAGAAGGAGATCCTTATCAAGGGCTGCATTGCTGATTGGCTCAAGAAATTTGAGGATATCATCATCCAATCATCATATGACAACTGAGGTAGCAATTAAGCCAAAAGAAGATACGAGCATTCATATTGTAATAGAAGCAGTAAAACTTGTTTTTTTGTGGTTTTTGTTTTTTTTTTTTGTTTTGTTTTGCATATGACACGATTTTATACATGGAAAATCCTAATGAATCCGCAAAATTACTGTTAAAAGTAATGCTATTAGACATAATTGAATAAATTAATTCTGTATGGTTGCAGTGTATAAGATCCATATACAAAAATCAGTTATGTACCTATTCATTATCACTGAACAACTTGAACAGGAATATAAGTGAAAAATTTGATTTTATGAAAGTTCAATGTAATTAAATATTTGAGAATAAACTTAAAAAGTAAGTTCAAATTTGCACACTGAAAGCTACAAAAATCAGTTGAAATAAATTAAATAAGACCTAAGCTTGGCATGGTGGCTCATGAGATAACTTGGGAAGCTGAGATAGGAGGATTGCAGGTTCAAGGTTATCCTCAGCATCTTAGCAAGACTCTCAGCAAATTAGCAAGACCCTGTCTCAAAATAAAAATAAATACATAAATAGACTGGGGGTGTAGCTCAGAGGTAGAACACCCCTAGGTTCAATCCCCAATACTACATACACATACACACACACACATACACACACACACGACTTAGAAACTGGAAAGACGTATCCATGATTCAGAAAACAAATTGATTTACAAAATCAACATAATCTTTATAAATATCAAAATC
The DNA here is from genome assembly GCA_004027185.1 of Glis glis. Lineage (NCBI taxonomy): Eukaryota > Metazoa > Chordata > Mammalia > Rodentia > Gliridae > Glis > Glis glis. The sequence continues at coordinate 91,572 of PVJS01000257.1, forward strand.
CCAGCTGAGATTTTACAGACATTTTTGTGCTATCTCTAAAATTCCTTTGGAAATTTAGGCAACCAAGAACAGCCAGTGATCTTGGAAAAGAGGAATAGTTTTGCAGAGGCTACCTCCCCTTGAAAAATGTAATACAGTGCTGTGGCAATCAAGACCATAAGGGATTGCCATAGGATAAAAATACAGATTTATTGAATAGAATTGAGGACCCAGATAAAAAGCTATGCTTTCAGTCAACTGATTTTCAACAAAGGCTCCAAGACAACTCAATGGGAAACAGAATAGTCTTTTCAGCAACTGTTTCTGGGATAACTAGATACCCATGTGCAAAAGAAAAACATTTAGTTGGATGTGCGTTTCATTCCTTCTAAAAACTGTTCTAATGATCTAAATGTTAAGAAATAAAGGTTGGTAAGGTGAATTTTTTTCAGATGCAAAACACACACACACTCACACACACACAAAAAAATACTGCACAAATTGGACTTTATCAAAATGAAAACATTTTGTGTAAAGGGTGCCAGGTGAAAAAGGAACCTGCAGAATGGGATAAAGTATTTGCAAGTCATATATTTGATAGTGAACTTGCATCCAAACTGTGTAAAGAACTCTTCTACTTGACAATAAGGAAACAAATAAACTAATAAGAAATGATCCAAGAATTTGAAGAGATATTTCTCCAAAGAAGATATACAAATGGCCAATTCACACATGAAAAGATGTTCAACATCATTAGCTATTAAAAATGCAAGATGAAAAACACTGTCCATTCAAGCACGTTAAGATGGCTGTCATCAAAAGACGGCAGTAACAAGTTTTGGCAAGGATGTTGAAAATCGCTGGTCTGAATATAAAATGGATCAGTCACTTTGAAAGACAATTTGGCATTTCCTAAGAAAAATAAACATAGAATTATCACATGCTATAGAAGTTTCATTCCTAAGCAGAGAGTCAAGGGAAAGCAAACCTTATGTTCACACACACAAAAATGTACACAGATATTTATAGCATTGTTAATAATACCAAAAGGTGGCAATTGCCCCAATTTCTATCAACCAATGAGTGAAAAAACAAAATGCTTTATATTCAGACAAGAAAATATTATTCAGCAAGAAAAAATAAGGATTGATACATCTACACCATACATGGAAACGTGATGCTAAATGAAAGAAGCTAGTCACGGTAGACCACATACTACATCATCCCATTTATATGAAATGTGTAGAATTGAAAAATTCACAGTCAGGGGAGTCTGGGGAGGAGCGGATGGGAATAACTGCTCATGGGTATGAAGTATCTTTTTGGTATGAAGTATCTTTCATATCTCTTTAGAGTAATGAAAATGTTCTCAATTTAAGTAGTGGTGAGAGTTACACAATTATGTGAATACACTTAAAACCATTTGATTCCTTATCCTTCTGGGTGAAGTTTATGGTATTTGAACTATATGTCAATAAAGTTCTTATCAAAAAATAAAAGCATGGGTTTTTCTACTCTGATTGCCTTCAATCTGCCTAGATGTACTCCCTAAGATAATATTTTATTTAGTATACACATCTAATTTTTGCACACATAATATTCACAGGCATTTTTTTTGTGGTACCAGGGATTGAACCCAGGGGCGTTCTACCTCCGCGCTACACCCCCGGCCCTATTTTTTTATACTTTATTTTGAAACCGGGTCTCACGAAGTTGCGGAGGGCCTCACTAGGTAGAGAGAGAGAGAGAGATACAGAGAGAGAGAGAGAGAGAGAACTGAGGCTGGCCGCGAACCCCAATCCTCCGGTCTCCGCCTCCCAAAGTACTGGGATTACAAGTGTGCGCCACCACGCCTGGCTATTCACAGGCATTTTTATATATTGCTTTTCATATGTTCATAGGCATCTTTCTCTCCATATATATATAGCTTTGGATCTTTATGCATATGTAGATACATATTCATATGCATAAAGAGCCAAAGTTTCTTAGTTTACTCAAATCTTAGTTTACTTAATTCTTAATTGTTATTATATTGGTGGGCAGTTATGTGATTTCTGGAACCTTTTGTACATCACTTTAAGCCATGACAGATGATAACTTTGAGCATAATTTTTTGCACATTTACTCAACTATTCCTGAAGAAAAGACATTAAGAAGTGTGAAAAGTTATTTTTAAATGAAGAATTTAGAGCAAAGATTATTCCTTTCCTTAATTTCTGTGATGCTTTCAATATATCCCCTCTGAAGTATACATTTGGAATCATGGCTATCCAGTAGGTATTTAGGAACATTTTATGTAGAGACCAAAAATTGACATAATAATAGCACAGGAGGGATTAAAGATGGTGGGATAGAGGGAGACAGCATGTTTCAGGCACTCCAAGACTCGGAACTCAACCAGCGGGAAGACTGCTTCTTGACAAGGAAAGAAAAGCAGCCAAAACTCAACGAAACAATGACAGTCGAAATGTAGCAGAAGAGTAGGCCACAGAGAGAGCAGAGGACTATAAAGACCTCCACACATCTCACCTGGTGAGTGGAAAGTGGAGGCAGAGGCGCCATCTTGGAGGCCACATCAGCACTGGGGCTCCCAGAGACCTCCAGCAAAGAAGCAACAGATCCCTGTGAGGCCAGCGACTGCAAACCACTATCAAAAACAAAACTCTGGACCATAATGAAGCTCAAGTCGGACCAGACCCACACCTACGACGGAGATGGCTACAAGAAGCAGGCCGCGGATTAAAGATGGCGGGATAGAGGGAGACAGCATGCCCCAGGTGCTCCAAGACTTGGAACTCAACCAGTAGGAAGACTGCTTCTTGACAAGGAAAGAAAAGCAGCCAAAACTCAACAAAACAATGACAATCAAAGTGCAGCGGAAGAGGAGGCCACAGAGAGAGCAGAGGACTGTAAAGAGCTCCACGCATCTCACCTGGTGAGTGGAGAGCAGAGGTGGAGGCGCCATGTTGGTCAGGCCATGGCACTGCAGCTCCCAGAGACCTCCAGCAAAGAAGCAGCAGATCCCTGTGAGGCCAGCGACTACAGACCATCATCAAAACAAAACTCTGGACCATAATGAAGCTCAAGTCGGACCAGACCCGCACCTGCCACAGAGACGGCTACAAGAAGCAGGCCGCGGATTAAAGATGTAGGGATAGAGGGAGACAGCATGCCCCAGGTGCTCCAAGACTTGGAACTCAACCAGTAGGAAGACTGCTTCTTGACAAGGAAAGGAAAGCAGCCAAAACTCAACAAAACAATGACAGTCGAAATGCAGCAGAAGAGGAGACCGCAGAGAGGACAGAGGACTGTAAAGAGCTCCACGCGTCTCACCTGGTGAGCAGGGAGCAGAGGTGAGGCACCATCTTGAAGGCCACACCAGCACTGTGGCTCCCAGAGACCTCTAGCAAAGAAGCAGCAGATCCCTGTGAGGCCAGCAACTCACACCATCATCAAAAGCAGTCAACTCCGGACCATGATGAAGCTCAAGTTGAACCAGACCCGCACCTATGACAGAGACAGCTATAAGAAGCAGGTCACGGATTAAAGATGGCGGGATAGAGGGAGACAGCGTGCTTCAGGCGCTCCGAGACTGGAACTCAACCAGTGGGAAGACTGCTTCTTGACAAGGAAAGAAAAGCAGCCAAAACTCAACAAAACAATGACAGTCGAAATGCAGCGGAATAGGAGGCAGCAGAGAGCAGAGGACTGTGAAGAGCTCCACACATCTCACCTGGTGAGCGGAGAGCGGCAGCGGTGGAGCCATCTTGGAGGCTACCCTGGCACCGCGGCTCCCAGAGACCTCCAGCAAAGAAGCAGCAGCTCCCTGTGAGGTCAGCGACTTAGACCATCATCAAAAGCAGAACTCCGGACCATGATGATGAAGTGGGAGCACCCCCAGCGTGGAGGACGTGGGTGGGTAGCCATGGCCCCACCCCAGAGCACTCCCAGTGTGGAGGACGCGGGCAGGTGAGCCACGGCCCCCCTGGAGGACACAGGCGGCTGATAGAGAAGACCTCAGATGAGTAGGGAAGGCGACATAACTGAGGAAGATGGGAGTGGGGGAGAGGGAAACACCCTAATGCACAGGACGTGCACACACAAATATATCAAAGTCAACTACTATGCTGAGCACGAGAAGGAGGGAGGGGAGAGGTAATGGGGGTGGGAATGGGGGAGGGCTAATTGACCGATGGGTGCATGCATACTTTTACCATCCTGAAACTCATCAAGATGTATGATTACAATGCACCAATAAAAAATATAATAATAGAAAAAATAAATAAATACATAAAAACCAAAAATCATATTTTCAGGATTTTGAGTGCTCTAATGGTTGAAAATACTAATTTTTATCATGTCCTCAACTCTCATTAAGCAATACCATTTATTTTACATTAAAACTTCCTTAAGCTAAGTTACAAGTGAAAACTGAATATTCATCCCGAAATGATAGGTGTCCTTGAGTTGAGTGACCCACCCTCTCCCAGGATGACCTCATCCTGTCCCATGTCTGCAAAGAGTAGGTTTAGTTGTTGACTTCCAAATTTTAGCCTCATGATAGGCATCTCTCCTTAGCTCCTGGGTCACCTAACCACACTGAACTATTTGTGAGCTTTGTCTTCAATCAACTAAACTATCAAAAGATCAAAGACCCTGCATGAGCCTCATCTCTCTTTCTCTTGCAGAACATCACAATCAGGGACTCAGTAAATAGACCATATTACATTACAAGCTAACGAGAAATATTTGGACTGGAATTGGCTTGAGGAAACTTCCCTCCAAATTCCTTCACTTCAGTGGTTTCAGTAATTCCTACGTTTTAATGCTATTCCAACATGATCTCCTGTGACATCCGCTTAATCTTTGCTTCCAATCTTGTCTGTCATTTCAGCTTCTGCAAACCTCAGAACTTAATCTGCGATTCTGCCAAAGTCCACTCTATACCTGGAATCTCTCCCCACATCCAGGAGACCAGATGCAAGAAGACATCTTGGCAAGTCTCCTGTTTGTCGTCTGGAGCATTGATATTCTTTGCTATCATGTTTTCTTGCACACAGGAGCGCTTGCTCTTCCCTCTCTTTTGTGAGCCAATTACTATACGTTTGTGCTTTTGGTTGGTGCTTAAACATCAATATTGATGCTGGAAGCCTTCAGCCACTCTCGCCATGCCTGTTTCATGGAATGAATAATAACCACCTCCTAAGGTAGTGCTGAGGGGCACAGATGAATGGGGTTCTGGATATAGTGTTCTTCTTTAAGTTACACTGTTTTTATAAACCCTACCTTGCAATTCATTAAGCACTATGTATGTGGGTCAATTTCTGTGTGTTGAGCATCTCCCCAAATAAATAAAAAACAAAAATACTGTACCCCTTTCTTGGAGGAGATGCATGGTCTAATGTTTCTTAAATAGCATTAAACACCATCCCTTTTATAAACCCTATCTTGGAATTCATTAAGCAGTTTGTGGGTCAATTTCTGTGTGTTGAGCATCTCCCCAAATAAATAAAAAACAAAATGATTGTATCCCTTTCTTGGAGGAGATGCATGGTCTAATGTTTCTTAAATAGCATTAAACACCATCCCTTTTATACGTTCACCACTTTAGATTCCTCACAGTTTCTCATATGGTTATCTCATGAGCCCCTGACAATAAACCAGTGAGGCAGTAGAACAGTAATCATTTATCTTATTTTTTTAAGTAATTGCTTACCAAGGATTTAAAATTTCACTCTTAAACTTACACAGTATTAGAATATTGAATTTCTGTGAAATAGACCTGTACTTTGTCTACCAGAGAAGACTCATTTTGTAAGAGGAAAATCGATTTTCACTTGAGAAAAGTACTTTAATTTATGCATGATCTAAATAAGATGGCACTGTTGAAAAAGAAAAAAAATAAAACAAGCAATCACAAAAATCACCCTTGTTTTAATCAGTTCTATCTCCCATATCTAATTTGATCATGATTACATTCATGCCCGACCTTAATGATGTATTTATTTTTGTGTTTTCTATCAATACCAAACACAGAGTAAGTGTAGTACAGGGACGAGGTGGGATTTAAACTGAACAGGTATGTATTAACGTGCAAGTTTATCCACTTATTGGGCATGTAATCTTGAGTAAGTTGCATGCCTTTTCTGCTCATTGGTATACATCTTTGGGAAAGAAGGCAATCAAATTTAACTTAAAGACATTTTATGATTCCTGCAAATCACCTAGAAATTTGTATTCGCTCAATTCAGATTTCTCTTAGTCCCTTCATTTCTTTTCTTCTGCTCTCCATCACTTTAAATGTATAGTAGATTTGTGTGTTCAGGTCCCAAGAAGTTTGTTATGTAAGAAAGTGTTACTTTCTGATCATCAGAGGGCCTCTATTTGGCTTAAAAAAACTGTTGTGATAATGTAGGAAACTCAGTTAAAGGCAAAGCAATGGATAATAACTTTTTAATATGAAAACTTTCAGACCTTTCAACCTTACTGGCTACTTGATGATAGTTTAAAAAAAAACAGAATAATGATTAGAAACAGAACTACCACCTATCCTGTGAAATAAACTTAAAAGATACACAAAGCATGTCAATCCAAAAATTATACATCCATGATCTGAGAGTGGGAACAATACTGTCTTGGACCTGTATTGCTTCTGAACCACCTACACAGATGGCCTTGAGACAATTTAGTAATCTCCTAGGCTCCCTTTACATAAAGTAGATGTAAACGCTGATCTTAAAGACACACATTCCTGCTATCACCAGTGCTAATTTGAAGAATTGCTGGGGGTTGGTGAAGACCAAGAATATGCCAAAGAACCTGATAATATACCCAACTGCCCACCCCCCCCAAGGCAAACAAGGAAACTAGTCCTAAGAAAAAAATAGGGCACCTGAAATTTTTTGGGGGGTACTGGGGGGATTGAACCCAGGGGCATTCTACCTCCAAACTTCAACCTCAGCCCTTTGTATTTATTTATTTGTTTGTTTGTTTTTAATTTCGAAACAGGGTCTCACTAAGTTGCTACAGATCTCACTAAGTTGCTGAGTCTGGCCTTGAACCTGCCATCCTCCTGTCTCAGCCTCCCAAGTACTAGGATTACAGGTGTATGCCACCATGCCTGGCAGGACAGCTGATTCTCCCTAAAGTGTACACTAATGTCCACCAATGTGCAAGATGGGAGCCAAATATCCTGGAGCCAGTGTACTCAGTGAGGAGTAGTGCGCAGGAGGGAGGGAGCCCCTGTAAACCTCATTGTGTCCAACAGTCATTCAAACATCTGGGAACCGGAAACAGGTTCTCAAGCTAGGTCTCACCCCAGTGGAAACCACAGTGCCCATTGTTTACATTGTCTTACTTCATGCCTAAGATTAGGTGAACTCTGGATTTGCTCAGCTGTCCAAGGCAATTTGTATAGATGGTTCTCCATGAAAATTCATTAGGGCTGAAATGCCTGAAAGTTTTCATATTAAATGATGATTATTGATTGCTTTGTATTTAGTTAAATGTTCTGCTTTATTATAAAAGCTCTATAAATTAAAAAGTGCCCCATTGGTGATCACAAGGTCCCGCTCTATTATTATAGCACTTTATTTTATATTTTATTGAATCTTATATTCATAGTACAAATGCCAAAGGACATGCAGAAGAATCTTTAAACACGAAGAGTAATTGGAGAAAAATAATTTTAAAAGCAAGTCTATAAAATCTTTTTTATTTAGGGACTTCTCGTATGAGTGATTATTTTACCAATAAATGCTATGTTTGGAAATCGCAGGCAAAGAACAGAAGTTGAATAAAACAAATGTTATGGTTATTACAACCCATTCATTAAGCATGGCCTTAGTATATTTCCTCTTATTAGGAAATGCGCACACAAATTCATTAATAGATGAAACAGCCCCCGGGTTTAATGCAAGTTAAGTAAATTAATTTCAAGCCACACAATTCCGATAAATTTAATATTTATTGAGTTCTTATAAGCAAAGCCCCTGTGATGATGCCAAAAATAAATTAGACATGCTCCCTGCCTCATTTAAAGGTATCATTATATCTAAATGAAGAGAGATTGGTAAACTACCCAAGCTTAGGAAAACAATTATTATCGAGTTACCTAGTGTCGATCATCTAATTGTGGGTCAGAGGAGAGGGAGTATTGGGTATGTCTTGCCCCATGGAAAATAAAAGTGGAAAGAAATGTAGTTCTGAGTGACATCAACAGTGTAAAATGGGAATTCTTCCACCTGTGACACAGCTCCTTTGGACTTTCTCAAGGAAGATTATATAGCTGTCTACATTATCTTTTTTTTTTCTGATTTTACAAGTTTCTGACCACCCAGTCTGAGGGTGTGCAGCAAGACACAATAAAGCATGGGCCAGTTTCCCAGAAGTCAGCTCACATCAGACTCAGGGTTAAGCCTGCCTGAGGCATACTTTGTACAACCAAAACGTGCCTTTCTTCCACAGGGCTGTGGGAATTAGAAGTGACATGGGATAGAAAGAGTGTGTTTTTCTCAGTGAACTTTTTACTATTTAAACTCCATGTAGCTTTAGAAGCTGTATGACCTTGCTGAAAGGACAACTTTTTTTTTTTTTTTGTGGTACCGGGGATTGAACCCAGGGGCGTTCTACCTCTGCGCTACACCCCCGGCCCTATTTTTTATACTTTATTTTGAAACCGGGTCTCATGAAGTTGTGGAGGGCCTCACTAGGTAGAGAGAGAGAGACAGGGAGAGAGAGAGAGAGAGAGAGAGAGAGAGAGAGAGAGAGAGAGAGAGAGCTGAGGCTGGCCGCAAACCCGGATCCTCCGGTCTCCACCTCCCAAAGTACTGGGATTACAAGCGTGCGCCACCACACCCAGCGAGGACAACTTTTTAAAAATCAACAAGACCTTGAAAAATATTTCCTTTTTTCTAACCTACTTGTAAGGGTTTCATCATTACCCCAAAGCACTCTGATTCAAATTGGGTTTGTCATACAAGGCTCATAGACAGGAAGGATGCAAGCCTCTTTATTTTTAAAATGATTTATCGAAATAAATGAATAATGCATTCATTTGTGTTATAATTCAGCATCATAAGTAACTCGAGAGGAAAGGGAATGCTCTAAAATAAGTTTTAGACACAGAAAAGACAAATGTCCAAATTCTTTCTTTGCCACTTATGAGTTGTACAATCCTAGAAAATTATTTAAATGCTCTCAAACTCAGTTTTGATTTTCTGTAAAAATTAGGACATAATATCTTCAAGAGGTATGGCAAGAACTTAATTAAAATGTGTTTAAACTGTTTAGCTGGTATATTGTGCCATAATTTGGAGCTGATTTTTCTTCTTCTGTATATGCCTGTTAATATTGGTTTCATTTCATTTCTTCTGAATATCCTGGAGCTCAGTTTTTAAAGTGGTATTAAGGTATTTACTTAGACTTACATAAATTTTAGTTAGCATGAGCTTATTTCTTGAATTCTGGTAATGCTTAGTCATTAACAAAGGGCAGTTTTAGGCCAAATTAAAAGAATTGTCTTCAAACATGACCATACCTTTAAAAAATTATAGCCCTTATCCTTCTACTGAAAGTATATTTTATTTTTTCCTGTGAATATAACTCATTTGTGAAATTTTATATTAAAAAGAATTATTTGTGTCTAGTTTGTATCATGGATAAGAACAAAAGGTGATAATGCAGAACACAATGTATCGTTTTAACAAAATTTCAATGGAACCTTCTTGAGGAGGAAGCAAATCTAGATAACATATTATATATTTTTAGTAGACATTCTGTATAGAGTAGAGTCAATATAGTAGTTATCTTTTGAGAGAAAAGAACAGTTTAGGGAGGGACTGATGACAGCTCTGAGATCCTAGTGAATTTACACTACATTTGTGAGGTTATATGGGTCTGTGTGAATTTATGATTTATGTGTATGTTATATTCTATAGTGAACTAGTTAGTAAAATATTATGATCAAGACTTTAATAATCCTAGAATCTCATTATTGAATTAAATATTACTATCTATAGAACCTCAGGCAGTTTACACCTAACTCTCTGACTCATTTTTCTCCTACACAAATAGATATGATGATACTATGAATGTCAGTTTTGTTGAATGAATTACGCATTATGGCAACTTACATTAAAAAGATAAAATACTATTTGTCACCTAAAAAGTACCTAATAAATGACACTTCTTTCTGTGGTTTTTGTGCCATATCTATTATTTTCATTGTTTACTTCTTTCTTTAAATAATTTTTCTTTTTGGTACTGGGGATTGAAGCCAGGGGCACTCTACTTCCGAGCTACACCCCCAGCCCGATTTTTTATTCTTTATTTTTTTAACAGGGTCTCACTAAGTTGCAGAGGACCTCACTAAGTAGCTGAGGCTGGCCGCCAACCTACGATCCTCCTGTGTCAGCCTCCCAAGTACTGGGATTACAAGCATGAGCCCCCATGCCTGGCTATTTCTTTCTTTAAAGCAGTATTTGAACCTTCATTATTCCATTACAGGTTTCATATTTTCATGATCATATGGCTTGTTTTAATTTGTGGTAATACTCATAATTTTAGTATTGATTTTATTACTATTCATTATATAGCTATTCATTATATAGTCACTTCCTCACACAAAGATTAAGTTTTACACATTTAAAAAACATTGGGTTTAGGTAACATGAAAAAGGAGTTTCTACTTAAATTTTTATTAAATTATGTCAAAATAATATTTTAATCATATATATACATAATAAATAACTATGATTTATCAGATTTTTGTTGAAGAATCATATATATTATGTTTGTTACATTAAAATGAGTTATCTTTATCTCACTTATTATTTTAAAATTTGTAAGAATATACAGATAATTAATTTTTCACTCTAATGCCATTATTTAAATTGTATGTAGAGATAGAAATCTATGCATATGCATAGATTTTAAACACATGTGTATACACAAACACACATATAAACATATTCTACTTTCTCATCACATCTTGTGATGATTTCCCTTTATTTCTTGGAAGCAATATGTTGTGGGTAGAACTTTGTGCTCCAGTATAAGAAAATCTGCTGATAAATAATGCCTTTGAAAGTCTTTTAAATTATTTTTAAGGAAATGGAGGAAAAGGTGTTTTTAAAATGTTGAAAGTAAAGAAAAAAATCTCTTTTTAGATAAAAAGGTACACAGGTAGGTTAAAACATAAGGACCAAAAAGGTATGCTAAATGGATAAAGATAAATACCATTAATTTAATAAAAAATCAAATTATGTAAAACTTAGTAACATTAGGCAGTATGAAAATTACCTTGAGGAATTTTGATTGAGTGTGTGTGTGTGTGTGTGTGTGTGTATGTGTGGTACTGGGGATTGAAATCAGGGGCATTCTGCCTCTGAGCTATACCTCACTCCTATTTTATTTTATTTTTTAAATTTCACAACAGGATCTTACTAAGTTGCTAATGGCCTTGCTAAATTGTTAAGGGCAGCCTCAAACCTGTGATCCTCTTGTCTTAGTCTCCCTACATTCTAGGATTACAGACATAGGCCACCACACCTTGCAAGGAATTTTTATTTTTAAAATACTGGCAAATTATAAACATTCAATAAATATTTTAAATCCTTAATGTTGAACACTCATTTAAGAAAAGGAAACATCCAGGGAAGTAAAAATTATATTCAACCAGTCACCAATACTCAGCATCTACTAAATGATAGATCCTTATTATAAGCTATAGATAAAGAGGTGTAGAGTATGTATTACTTCTTCCTTATATTACAATGTCATAGAAGTAATTTTACTGCTTAATTCAAGAGACTTTTATTGAGTATTCACCCACATATCATGCAGATTTGAAGGAGCTGGGGCTTTCCTAATGAACAAGGCAGACAAGATCTTTGTCCTTATGTGAACTTTATTCTATTGGAAGAAATAGAAAAACTAAAAAACTAAAGAAATGAATAGCATGATTACAAATTCTGGTAGATTGATAAGAGAAACACAGGGTGACAGAGTTTATAGCTGTTCGTAGGGCTCACTTTATGTAGACTTCAATTATAGTCTCTCTATGAAACAATATCTGATCAGAGAGTCACAGGTACAGGCTACACTAAAGGAGAATCCTTTCAGAAAAAATAAGCACAAAAGTTTGTCTGCAGGAAAAGACTTGGAAAATCCAAAGGGGAGAATGGGAAACAGAATGACTGCACCTGGTTAAATGCTTTTTCCCAGGATGACCACCCATCACTCAAAATGTCACTTCCTAAAAAAGGAATTTCCTGACCCTCAACAAAATAACATCCCATTTCTTACTCTTACTCTGTTTTCTCTATTTTCTTCCTAGCACTGGTAGCATTACAATAAGGCCGTCTGTATGGCACATAGTTCTCATAGGCATGAATTTTAGTGACTACAGCTTAATTAGATATACCAGGCACCTAAATATATGATTCTGATTTTAGTTATCATGGTATAGTTAATGAGAATCATCACATAAAGTAGAAACTCCACTGTGACCTCTTCAGTGCGTGAATCCTTACACAAATGAAAGATGCCCATCATGACCCGACATTGACATAGAACAAAACAGTTATAAGAAGAAATAGCTGACCCTGGCAATAGTCGGTCTGAACTGTTTGAGGGAGTCTAAAAAGGCAGCCAGAGGAATTTGGTGAAGACAAACTTATTGACAGACATAGGAACAGTGCTCATAACAGAAAGGACAGAGATGTCCCAGGCAAGTGGTGATGACCAAAACAAACAAAATCCCCCACACATCAAAACAACAACATCATCATCAACAACAACAACAAAACCCTAGACAGACTTTAGAGCACAGGGGACACAAAGGGTAACACAATGGAAACTGGTACATGCTTACTCTGTTTTTTTAATTTACACAAAACGAACAAAAGAACCCTTTTCAAACTATTTTCTATAAGGTTTGATTTTTACATAAAACACTTCGTTGTTTCCAAGAAAGGGTAATAGGTAAATATATTTTTCTAATTTTTAATTTTTCTATATAGTTAGAATTGACACTAAGAGCTTTTAATGTCTAGAAAAAAATTTTAAAGGTCATGGAACCATTGGAATTTTCCATTACTTATTAGCATTGTATAATTCTCCTCTTCAGGGTGGGGTGGTTGACACTATCATGGAAAGCAAGAATAGCCTATATACTTGTGTTTTTGTTGTTCTTGTCCCCTACCCCCATTCCTCTGTTATAGGAGGGCAGAAAGATAGAAAGAAAGAAAAAGAAAGAAAGAAAGAAAGAAAGAAAGAAGAAAGAAAGAAGGGAGGAGGGAGGGAGGGAGGGAGGGAGGAAGGAAGGGAGGGAGGGAGGGAGGGAGGGAGGAAGGAAGGAAGGAAGGAAGGAAGGAAGGAAGGAAGGAAGGAAAGAAATTTGTTTGGTTTACTAGTGGATTTCAAACCCAATAGTAACTCTGACACATAGTAATATTTTTTGGAAAATAAATGAATAATTGAGGGAGAGAGAAAAAAAAAAGGAAACATAATACAAAATTAACTATATAATGTAAATCCTTGCCAAATTTGAATTCCATTTGAATGCATGGGAAGTCAATGAAAGGATTTGAACAGGAGATTAACATAATCTGACTTAGGTTTAAAGAGATAATTTTGGCTTCTCTTTGGATATTTAAGAAAATGTGAACAACAGTGGAAGAAACGAGACAGCGAGGAAGTGAGTGTAGTAAGGGGTTTGAGGTCACCTGGTAAGAGTATAGAAATGCAAGAGTAGCTGGACATGATTCTGTGGCAAAATTCAGGGATCCATGTAAAGCTTGGATATGACAGTTTAAACAACAACAACAACAACAGCAAAAAGATTCAAAGCCAGAATCTTAGGAATAACAATATTAAGGGTTGGGAAAATGGATAAAAATGTGATTTTTTTCCTATGTGAAGCTTGAAATAAGGATAAAGCATTCAAATAGGGATATCAACTAAATAGATATGTTCTGGAGCTCAGGGCGGAAGTCTGCATTTGTAGCATAAGATTGAGTGTACATAGGATGACATTGAAAGTTATAGGGATGGTTATTATCTAGGAAGAAAACAGGGCTCAAGCTGACCTCTGGCTGTTCAGTAAATATAGGATGGATAAAGGGGTATAAAAAGCAAAACCATCACTAAGTTAAAAAGAGGTATAACAAAAACTAAAAGGGTCATGGACAATAGTAAACAAAAACCAGTAGAGAGATGTTTTCCAAGGTGAACATCATCAAATTAGTTGAACATTGTTTTGTCAAATCCAATACGATACAGACAGTACAAGCTTCAGGATTTTTTAGAATAAAGACTTTAGTTGACCTTAACAAAAGCAACACAAAATAAAAACCAGTTATAGGCAATGGTTTGGATTAAAGCCAGATGTACTTTAAAGTTAATGAAATTAATAATTGAGTTGGTTCAGTCCAGCATCTTACTGTGTGCTTGGTGTTTATATCATGGGTACTTAGCCCCTTTATTGTTTCCTTCTTGCCCTGTTCTGTATTAATTATTTTTAATTTAGAAAAGCATTAAGTGTACTGGGAAATTGTTACCATAGTACAGAGAGTTCCCATATACCTGACATCTGTTTTTCCCTTTTATTAGCATCTCGCAGTAGTTGTATGGCATATTTGTCTCAAATAAGGAACCACTATTGACACACTTTATTATTAATGAACAATAATGCTTTTCTGCCTAATTTTTTTACAGGATCCCATCTAGTATATTAGATTATATTTAGTTATCATGTCCCTTAGGATCTTTTAGGCTGTAACAATTTTCTAGATTTCCTTGTTTTGATGACCTTGACCATTGTGAGGATCACTAGCTAGGTATTTTGTAGACTGTATCTCAGTTTTTATTTTTCTGATTTTTTTGTGTGTAATTTAGGTGGTCATTAGAGTACATACTATATATAGATATTTCTATAATATGTACTCTAGAGTTTTGGACTCTTAAAGTGACTTTGGGGCTCTGAAAGTTTGCTCCTCTGTCCTGTTACATATCCCCATCCTGTTAATATTTTTTTGTTTTAACTTTATAGCACTACAAGCTGCTCCAAGATCATTTTGTATATGTTCTGTTCTAGTCATAGCACCCTCTCAGAGAACAGTTTTAGAAAACAAGATCTGGACTCTACCCATGTCCTTTGTTGCTACAGCACCTTTGTTTCTAGGTGTTTTCAACTGACATATCAAGGAATTATATGTGCAGATTCTAACCCATATGTATGCATATATCTACACTATCCCATGTCTATACATTTATCTATGAATATTTGTGCAAATATTTTTACATTAAATTAAACAGGAATCCATGTCACCATGAATGTCTGGTGTAGACTCTCTCTTAATTTGCATTTGTCTGATTTCTCCAACTCAAATGCTTACCAAATTGTTCATTATAACTTTTTTTTTTTTTGCTTCTCAGTAAGCTTCTGCCCCAAAAGTAAGAAAAGTAGCTGGTACCATCTTCCTTTCACTTACTTGTTTGTTCATTTCCAGTCTATACATGTAGTGGTATCAAAATTATTTACCTGTATCCCATGGGGAAAATGTGATCAACTCAAGAACAGATATTGTGTATAGTTACTTTTGTCTTCGATCTTAGAGACTCTACCCATTTCCATAGTTACTAAAGTACTAACAATTAATCACCAGTTTCCATAGCTACAAACTTCCAGTAAGGCCATTTCAGACATTTATAATACAATTATACTGTTTTGTTATATTGTACATTCCAATCTCCTAAATATTTTTTTAATTTGCAAAAAATTAGCACTATAAACTTATATGGGTTTGACAAACGCATAGTGTCATTTATCACCTGCTACCCTATCATACAGAATAGTGTGACCATCCTAAAAAAATCCCTTGTCCTTCTATGATTTAACTCTCTAACCTATTTCCAGGCCTCTGGCCATTACTGAAGATCGATAACTGTAGCTATAGTTTTCATTTTCTAGGATGACATATATTTTAGTAATACATTATTATATCCATAAAAGATTGGATTATTTTAGTAGTATATATTTCATAATCCGTAATGTCTTCTGGTGTGATAATTCATTGTTGTTATGGCTCAATGACATTTGAAGGACATATTGGTCATATCCAGTCTGGACAATTATGGAGAAACTTTCATCTGCAGGTTTTTGTATAGATCTAAATTTTCAAATCATTTGGGTAAATACTAAGAAGCAAGATTGCTGGACCATACATAAAATAATAATCAATACTTAACCTTCAAATCTGCGGGTAAAAGTATCTCTCTATTTATTTAACTCTTTGACTATTTCTATCACAGTTACCTCCAGACAAATTCTACATATTGTGCTCAGATAAATTCTATATTTTGTATTCCATTGAATTGGGTTGTACTATAAATATTTCCATTGATATTTTAAGTTCTAGTTGTTGATTGACTTTTCCTGCTCTTGAGGAAAAAGCCATTTCTCATTTGAAAAATGTATTAAATTATATATTCCTTTATGAATGTTCATGCAAAATGATACCATCCCAACATTCGGCTAGTACATGCTATCAAGGATCTATATTTATTGATATGGAAAATAAGATCATGATAATTATTCAATAAAAATAGTAACGAACAATGTTAGTAGCCTCCATTTTCTAAAAATTTTACATACATTCATTCATAAAAGCATGAAAGAATAAATTCCAACATATTAATAAAGGATACTTAAGAGAGTGATATATTGATAGTATCCTCCTTTCATCTTTGCTATAATTTACAATTGTCTTCACTGAACAGCATTATAATATAATAAAAAGAAAAGCCACAATGAGTGACTTATAAGGAAGGTAGAATCAAGGCTTCCATGAATTAAAGCATTTTGTGTCACAACCCAGAGAAATTTAAGTCTCAGTCATTCTGAATCTGACTTCCTACTGCAGAACTTCATCACCGGACAATAAAATGTAGATGAGCATTAAGTCCTGAAATGATAATAATAACTCCAGCCTTGAGAGCAAATACTGTAGTTTGATTCTCTGTGCCACCCATGTGAAACTGTGACATTGACCAAGTTATTAAACCTCAATGAATACTACAGCTTTAGAACTGGAAATAGGACAGAATTTGGGGAGGGTTAGTTTTTGCAAAGGTGTACCTGGCTTATGACATGAAATAATTCACACTCTGCAAGACTCTGACCGCTAAAACACTGAACATTTACAGTGTGAAATGCCCAGGCAAGAGCATGCCAACGTTGTGTAGAACTGCTGCCAAATATCAGATTAGCATATTGCCTAAAATGAGGCACTTCTTCTCTACCTTGTTGGTGTTTGCAAATAGAGAATGAATTACTGTCAGTCAGATACACATTAAACACGTACATACACAAACACATACACATTCTTTAAAACCAAATGCTTGTCATTATTATGGAAATAGTTGTTTGAACTTCAAGGCGTTTTTGTCAGTCTTATAAGATTTACATAGGCAAAATTGTGTCCTTTTTTGGTGTAGTTCTATTAATTGTGACAAATGAACTTAGTCAAGAAAACACTAATACAATAAAAAAATAAAGTATTTCCATCACTACCCCAAAATTTCCCTGTTCCCCCTTTCTAGTCATAATCCTCAACCCTAGGGCATGACTAAACTGATTTTATCCCAATAGTTGTCTTTTTTTCCAGAATATCATAGGCATTAAATCATATAATTTATCAATTTAATACCTTTGTTTATGGCTTCTTTCACTTAATATACAGGATTTGTTTTTTTCTTAAAAATATTTTTATTGATGCATTGTAACCATACATCATATTGAGCTTTACTGTGATAAAAACATACATGCGCATAGCACCTGGTGTGTTTCCTTCTGGACCCCTCCCTACACATTCCTCCTTTCCATTCGTAATATTAAAATTGGTATTGATAGTTTCACAAACGTACATAGGATTGTTTGAACTGTTTCCTTCATCAAGTCTCTTCTTTCACCTCCTCACCTCTCTCTCTAAATCCCGTCCACTATTCTACCAGTCTCATTTCTGTCTGAAGTCTCTTTTGTTTTCCAGATTCTCTCTAGCTTCCATGTATGAGAGAAAACATATGATCCTACACTTTCTGAGACTGGTTGGTTTCGCTTAGCATAATATTTTCTAGTTCCATAATATACAAGTTTTGATAATTTATGTTCTATATGTATCAATAATATCTTCTCATTACTGAGTAAATATGGAGGTAATGCAATATTCTATTAAAACTATGATCAATATGATAGAAGGTTCCAGATTTTTTAAATTTTACGTGTGTGTGTGTGTGTGTGTGTGTGTGTGTGTGTTTGTGTGTGACTTAGAATAAACCTGCTGTTGAGCCGGGCGTGGTGGCGCACGCTTGTAATCCCAGTACTTTGGGAGGCGGAGACCGGAGGATCCGGGTTCGCGGCCAGCCTCAGCTTTCTCTCTCTCTCTCTCTCTCTCTCTCTCTGCTTAGTGAGACCCTCTGCAACTTCGTGAGACCCGGTTTCAAAATAAAGTATAAAAAATAGGGCCGGGGGCGTAGCGCGGAGGTAGACCGCCCCTGCGTTCAATCCCCGGTACCACACACAAAAAAAAAAGAATAAACCTGCTGTCCATATTCAGGTAGAAGTCTTTTTATGAACATATATTTTCCTTTTTTGGATGAATATGTATGAGTGTAACTATATGTATGAGAAAATATCAAACAGCTTTCTGAAATGGTTGTATAATTTTTCATTCTAAATACCAGGGTGTGAGCATTCCAGTTGCTCTCTGTCCTTGTCCACACTTAGCACTGTCAGTAGTCCAGCTATTCTATACTTGTGGTCTTATATATAATCATAGTTCAATATGTCTGTTTCATTTCAATGGTATAGGGCATCTTTTTTCTATGCTTATAAAACACCTATAAGATCCTTTGGTAAACTGTTTATATATTTTACCCATTCCATGGGGGCTATCTTTTCATGGATCAGTTTTGAATGCTATTTGTGAATTCTGAATACAAGTTTTAGGAATATATTCTCAATAGATAGCTTTTTATATTTTAACACTGTTTTGAAGAAGAAAAGTTATTAAACATACTTTTTTATCGTTACCACATCATGTTGACTACCTCGTTCTTTTATTAGTTCTTATTCTATTATTTTATGAGAGTTTCCAGAACAATATACCACAAACTTGGGGACGTAGAGCTACAGAAGTTTACACTCACCATCGCGGGGGCTGAAAGTCTGAAAGTGGAATCACTGGTCAAAATCACAGGTTAGGCATGGTTGCCCTTCTTCCAGTGTAGGCTCTAGGGAGCCTCCATTCTTCCCTCCTCTAGTTAGGGCTGGCTGCAGGAACTCTTTGTGTTAGGGCTGCATCACTCCCATCTAGAAGGCCAGCATCATTGTACTATCTCTCTCTTGCCACACTTTCCTCTGTGTAATTGTGTCAAGTCTCTACCTGTTCCCACTTAGGAAGACCATTATTAAGAGACCATTCATATAATGCAGGATAATTGCCCCATCTCAAGATCTTCAACTTAATTAGATCTATAAGATGAACCCCCTTTTCTATATTAGATAACTTATAGTTTTTGGGGATGAGAATCTGGGGACCAATTTTTAGTCTACCACCCCTATGCATATTAGAATTGGCTTGCTATATATAAAAGAAATGCCTTGATTATTTTGCATTTTATATAAAGATGAATTTAGAAATCAGATGTGGTGGCAATCTTTGATTTTTCCATCAGTTTTTCATAGTTTTCAGAATAAAGTTCTTAAATGTCTTTTATTACATTTTACTTAAGAATGCGTTTTTTAATGCATTAGATAAAATTGATTTCTAAATTAAACATTGTATTTAATAACTAAAACTAATGAATAGTTATACATTTCTGTATTATATTACTTAGTGGTATGAAATTATATGAATACTTCAGTATTATGTAAGCAAGAGTATTAAATCACAATGGGCAATGCTACATTTTTTATGATAGTAATACAATTTGGTAGGAATGCATATGGAATTCTACAAGTTTTAAGGTCATTTGCAGCTGCTGTCTTTTGCATTTTTAATACCTATGAATGAGTATTCATAAAGGCATGTTCGTAAAGCAAACGCAATGTCTCTTGGGAATTGAAAGCATTATTTCGCATATGTTCTCCATATTAATGAGTTTTTGTATTACGTTCTTTCTACCTTTTTAGTTTCCCAGTGTTCGTTAGGAAAAAAATCTCTTTTTTTCTCTTTTCCATCTTTTTTTTTTCTTCTACTGTGTTACCTCAAGAAAGAAGGGTAAGAGCAGAGGTGGTCAGAATTCTTCTTGCACTTACATCCTGTGTACCATGCACAGCTCAGAAAGCAGGGCAAGGTGCATGAGAGGAACACATCTATATGTTCCTCAAACTCCAGTGTACAAACTGGAAGAACTCATCAGTCCCCAGTTTGGGTTCCACAAGGTAACTGAAAGGTAGTAAGAAGCAAGGAAGGGCCAATGTATTACCTGAATACTTCTTTGAGACTTTTCTTGAGGACAAATTGTGAACTATTACTAACAAAGTTTAAATTTACCAAAAAAACTGTATCTGAAACATTTACAAAAATACTATATGATTACTGAAATAGGGAAATTTTTATGGTAAGACAACATTTTCTTTGCTGACTCTTGAGTAAAAATAAATCATTGTTAAGACTAGAAGTATACTTAATAGAATTTTAGTTTAGCATAAATATATGAATTTAAAAGAAGATCAAATAATAAAAGTTAACAGCTGTCACTCACAGCCACCTTGTATAGAATTCTGAGACCACCTTTATCTCTGCTATATATATTTTTCATAGCAACCTTGCAGAACAGCAGTGGATGGAGCTAAAGATCCACTAGGTTAATGGACTTGCTTAATGCTTCTAAGGCAACTGGGCAGGGTGGCACATGCCTGTAATCCTGATACGTGGGAGGCTGAGATAGGCAGATCTCAAATTAACAAGACCTTCAGCAATTTAGAGAGACATGGTTTCAAAAATTAAAAATAAAAGGACTGGGGGTGTTGGGAGTGTAGCTCAGAGGTAGAATGCCCCTGGTTCAATCCCTAGTACTATTAATACTATTACTACGACGACGACTACTACTAATAATAATATTACTAAGCCATCACAAGGCCAAATTAGAGTTCAAATTCAACTCTAACACATTCCAAAGGCCAGAGTAATTCTGTAATAGCCTGCTATTATTTCTTCATGATGTGAAAACCTTATAAAGAAAACCTTACAAAACATGGTATATGTGGATGAAAATAGAGCAAGATGAAATAATAATAAAGGGATTTGCTCATAATAAAAAGTTGGAACTCCTTCCAAAAGCTTTGACTTCCTTTCTTGAAAAATATGTGCCAACAGAGATGGGAAATTGGATAAAAATACCCCAAACTGACTTTAGTCACAGAACAGCATTTTCCAGACAAAAGAATCATGTATATATCGATTGCCTAGTCCAAGAGGAATGGATGCATATTTGACCTTTGTTTAGGAAATAACTTCTACTCCTTCTCTTAAAATGACTTCTTATTCTTCCTCTTTGGATTACCGTATATAAATACTGCTTTAAATTATGTTCCATATTAAAGGTTAAAAATCTTTTCTGCCTATACAATACATCCATAATTTACAACACATCGGCATGCTTTTATATTTATATTTTACTGTAAATAGCATATACCCAACCTCGGGTCTATTATTATGTCTGGCAAAATTGAAACCAGGGCACTGGAAGTTTGAATTTAGTGAACTGTGAGGCCCTTAGGAGCTATACAACACATTAAGAAAAAAAAAAAAACAATTCCATGTAGTATTGAATTACTCCAGTGTCCTTGAGAACTTGATGTTCTATATTACGAGTAATCTAATTCATGGATTTTTTACATGTACAGCTGGGGGACATTATATGGATATATATATATATATATATATATATATACTGTATTTAAAATAAATAATTATATTCATTTTCTGTTAAAATATCATTTAAAAATAAATCTTTGTGAGTATGAATTCTAATATATTTAATAAGTACTCTGAGTAAGGTAATGTGAACATCTTTCTCTCTCATATACATTTACTACTTAAGCATAGTTTCTCACTTTAAAGAATAGTTTCTAATTTATAATGTTTAATTATATGTTTAGATAAGTATGAAAGTGGTAATAACTGAACTACTTTCTTAAAAAGTATATTTATACAATAAAATTTAATTTTGACTCATCTTTTGTGAATTTCACATTTCAGAATTTATTCCCTATGAGACTGTGTGATAAAATTTCTAAGAATATAAATTAAATAAGATGTAGATAAGCATAGTGCCACCTAAACCTATATACAAGTCTGCATAGGTTTATTTTAATATTGTTGAAGTCCTCATACACTTCTTATTTTATAAAAATAAATACATGTGCCCTTTGAAGTATGATGTCATTTTTTCTATAATATTATATGTTTGAAAGACACAATTTGGTCTCATCTTTCATATTAGATTCTATAGATCTGCACCTGTTTCCTAGATCCTTTTACCTGCAGTTATGAGTAAACTTTCATAAAATCACCTCTCTGAAAATTCAGTTGATATTGTTAAAAAAATTAAGAATTAGTGTAAGTTCCTTTTCTAGTCTTTCTCATTAAATCTGGGTAATTTTTCTAAAGTATTCATAAAGAAAACCACTGACCTTTTCAAAAATGAAAGTAATATTGAAATAAGATATTCATTCTCCTCTAATGACATTAAACTTAAACTCCCACTTGGAATAATATACTCAGATCAAAGGTTTTTATAATGGAATAAATTGTAAAGTTGTCTGGAACAGTCAGCTGTCATTTATGGGCACCCTTTGTAGTACAGTTAGGAAGGGACCAAAAAACCAACACTTCATTTTTTCTTTCAGACTGAGGAAATTTAAATATTTTCTCCTGATTGTAAAAATATAAAATTATGCTCCTATGGTACCATACCAGTGCTTGGGAAGTTGGCATGGAGAGTCATTAATGAGTGTTTCAGTCTGCATTCTCATTGTTGTAATCCAAAACTACTGACCACTACAACTTAGAAGATCAAAGATTTATTTGCTCACAGTCCTGGAGACTTCAGGGGTTCAGTCCATGTTGGGCCAGGTTACATATGCAGAACCTAGGGCATGGCTGTGTGAGGCAGAGAAAGGGAGAGAGAAAAGGCTCTGTTCTCACATCATGGAGGTCAGAACAAGAGAGAGATGGGGAGGAGGAACTATACATAATCTCAAAGGACACACGCCCAGGGATCCCTCTTCAGCAATCAAGCCCCACCCCCAACATGACTGCCTATTCTCCATGAGGTCTAGAGGGACATTCTAAATAAAATCCCCAATAACAAGATACTGAAGGATGGGTATCTGAGATGCCAGGAACCAGGCAGAGTCCAGGAAAGAAAAAGAACAGCATTCTACGAGTAAAAGTTGGCAATATCAAGGGAATGATTTAATGTATATTCTCACTGCAAAAATAGAGGAACATCTGGCAAGCCATCAGTTCTCCTCCTGGCCCATGACTCTACTGGGAGAAAAAGTGAGAAGGGTTTGGGGACCCACATTTTAGTTTTTAGGTCAATAAGATGAAGTCTTAAAATTCTGACTTTGGGAGGAGGACAGGTGCCAAGGTGTGGTATCTGGGGAAGTCAGGGTAATAGTCATGAGGATGTAAGCAGATGGTATTAGCTAATTTCTTTTTTGAAAAAAAAATCTACCCAGTGATTTTAGTTCATAGCCTAGTTAAAAAATTGTTCTGTTTGAGATTTTTACGTTGTATTCAATTCTCTGGATTTAAGAGTAGAGAAACTATCAATTACTAGGGAGAGGAGCCTGGTAGAACTGAGAGGTGTAAAGCAAAATAACAATGGTGAAAGAGTTGGGGAAGAAGGTGCTCACATTGAATAAGATAGGGCATAAGCCCTGAAATCCAGGCGAGAAGTGGGGAGAGAAGTCAAGTGATTCGACTACAATAGTCAATGCTGGAGATGCCATCTATATCCACCAGTTCCAGTTGTCTGAAGATGATCAGCCCATCTCATAGACCACGTGTATTTGTCTGTGAGCATCTACGTAGGAGGGCTCCCTGGGATTGCATGGATGGAATGGCGGAGTGAGAAAGGTCATGGAAGCTCAGACCACACTGCTGAAAAAAGTTTCTGCAAAGATTATCACCGACTATGTCATTAGGATAATTCAGAATGCCAGTAGGAATTACAATAATGAATACGATACTTCTTTTTTCAAATTAATTATCAAACCTGACAATTGGTCAGTCAGGATTTTTCATAAAGACTTTTAATTATGTAGCAGTCATGGCTATCTAAGTTAATTATTTCCAGCTTCTACTTGCTCTGAATGTTGGAAAAATATGACATGCACTGAGATGGAAATTTACTTTTTTTCCCTTAATTATTACTATAATGATTTACGCATACATACAGCACTAATAATGGTGTTAAATTATACCTGGGTGGATAGGTGAGTTGTAAACAGGGGAGGTCCCTGCAATAAAGTGTGTAAACAACTCTTTCTTGGTTAGAGAGGACTTCTGAATAAGTGGCTTCATCTCAACGGTTGAAGTCCTCTAGTTTCTGTACTGTATTTATCCACATAGAATCAAGATCAGGTTGTCTGGACAGCAGTCAGAGACCCACCAGTCTTTAATTCATTGAGATTTCTAGGCATAAAATGAACAACCACAAATGTGAGTTTGGGCTGAAATCAAAGGTGCATTGTATATAACCTGAAACAGAACAGTGGTCCTAGGGTTGCACATTTGCTTATTTTTTTCTGCATACAATGCTAGGTTTAAAATGTAAAGCCAATGGTCCCAGTATGAATGGGATCTCTGAGGCTCAGCTGGTCAGGTGACCTGTTCCCTTTTGGTTATCCTGCCAGAGGGAGCTAAAGGCAAGGAATCTGCTGATCACCCAGCACCTGAGACGTGCCATCACCAGTCTCTTCACCCCCTCTTGATCTTCTGTGTTTCTCCCCTCTCTTGTGCTGTGTTATCTTCATCTTGCCCTTCCCTTTCATCTAGTTTGTGTGTCTCTCTTTCTCTCTCACAAATGGCATCATCCTGCCAGGACTGTCACAGTCACTGTTAAAGAGCCCGGTGGCTCCAAGAAGTGCAGACAGGCCTGTGTGCATGGCTGTGTTCTCTGTGCCTTTGTCTCTGGACGTAGAATTGCAGGACACATGCAAATATACCCTTGCAATGAACATAAACAAGCTATTTGACGGTTCACATCTATTTATGCAACATATGTGTTTAGTGTATTTACAAGTGCAGGTTTCATCCTTGCTTTAGCTGTAATTATTTTCCTGTCAGCTTCCAGCCTAGGTGCATTCTGTGCCGAAAACTCAGAGAGACCAAATAAATATCCATATTTGTTTTATTTTTAAGAGATGTATTTTCCTAATGTTTCTCATTATTATTCATTTAAAAAGCTTCTAGGATCACATTACTCTATGAAATTATTTTTTCAGACTTTGCTGCAATTTTCCAAAACTGAAAATTCTGATCAATGTGCCTCACCCATTCTTCATTTTCAGCTTTACTCTGTGTGGATTCTAGTTCATTGCAAACCAATGGGAACTAACTCTTCACATTTTACATTGAAGCTAATGTGTTGACTTTTTTCCTTTAGAAAAAGTATAGAAGCTTGAAATAAATATTATAGATGAAGTACCTTAATTGCTAAATACCCATAAGAGGTCAATTTTAATTTGTAGCTAATGTGCTGGTCACCCAGAGCTCTCACACCAAATTATGTGCTTTTCTCTTAAATATCAGGGAGTCATGTTGAACCTCCTATCTCTGCAACCACCTACCCTCAAGCCAGAAAAACAAGTCTGTCATTGGGGCAGCTCATTATTACAACTCCCACTTATGTCAAATTGTTTTTACAATATTGAGTTGTGTATATGCAAGACATTCAAAAGACTTTTTTGGTGGAAAGACGCCTTAGGAAAAGGTGGTGGGAAAGAAACAGAGTTTTCTGCAATATGCACATTTGAAATTTTTGGTCTGAATGTCTAGTCACAGCCACCATTGTCACTGGATATGACCCCTTGGTTCTAGTGCTAATAAAAGCAAGATGGGGTGATAAAATTCCCTGACTGTGTAACTTAAAATTCAATTTGTAGTATGAATTATTTGAACACTGAAAATCATTAGTTACCAAAACTTACAAATGCTCATAATTCTCTTTCATAAGCCACTGTGTTGCAGATCTATTAAGAAGACAGAATATAGAGCCAAAGTCAGGGACTCCACTATCTACAAGCTTTGTGACTTGGTACAAAGTTGCCTAATCTCTTCAAGACTTGGTTCTTCTTTCTGTTCGTTGTTTTTTCTTCTTGTCTTTGATTTCATCTTGTATTTGTTAGGCATCATTTTTCTGTTCTATAAAATGACTCCAGCTCTTAGAGCAAACAGGCTATAATTTTTGGTAGAGAAAAACCTAATATATCAAAGAAGGAATGCTAATTATCAAGGTTAGTCATTTTCAAGATAAAAAAAATATCAGGAAGCATCTCCAATAAAGAAACTTTTATTTGAGAAGAAAGAATAGTATTGCAATCTGAAGCACACCTGCTTAGGCCAAGGTGACCTCTGGTATGTCCAAAAAACAAAGATAAGTTTGAGGTGTTTATTAGGACAGAGAAATCCACACATGTTGTTTGAGAGAACTGGCAAGCTCTGGTGAGTAGCAGCAGTGTCTTTGGAAAGCTAGTCTTAATATCATAGTAGGCAATTCCTTTGACAGTTGCTAAGGGAAAAAATACACACACACACACACACACACACACACACACACAATTTAATGTTCTATAATATATATATATATATATATAAATAAAATATCCTATAATACATAAATATATTATAGAACTATATATGTATATACATTTTAAGACCATATATATATGGTCTCAAATATATATGGTCTTAAAAATGAGGTAGCTTTTTTTGTGTGTGTGGCATTGATGATTGAACCCAGGAGCATTCTACATATGAGCTACGTATCCAGCCCTATTTTATTTTTTATCTTGAAACAGGGTCTCACTAAGTTGCTGAGGGCCTCTATAAGTTGCTGAGGCCTGTCTCAAACTTGTTGTCCTCCTGTCTCAGCCTCCCAAGTATGGGGATTACAGGTGTGCACCACCATGCCTAGCTAGGAGCAGCCTGTTTTGCTTGGGTTGACCTAGCGGGCGGTTGTTAGAACAATCATGTGTGACTTGAGTGTTTTCTCCCCGTGGTTTCTTGTGTCTATTTGAGATGGGAATGACAAGAATGTTTTCATTTATATTTTAATTTTCACATTAGTAGAAATAAAATTAAAGGCTGGGTGTGGTGGCGCACGCTTGTAATCCCAGTACTTTGGGAGGCAGAGCCTGGAGGATCCGGGATCGCGGCCAGCCTCAGTTCTCTCTCTCTCTCCCCCCGTCTCTCTCTCTGTCTCTCTCTCTCTCTCTCTCTCTACTTAGTGAGACCCTCCGCAATTTCGTGAGACCCGGTTTCAAAATAAAGTATAAAAAAAAATAGGGCCGGGGGCGTAGCGCGGAGGTAGAACGCCCCTGCGTTCAATCCCCGGTACCGCAAAAAAAAAAAAAAGAAATAAAATTAAAATTTAGAAGAATGTTCAAGTCACACATTGTAGAATAGATGAAATGCTTTGTACTCCATAAGCAAAGGAGTGAATTGAGCTACAGGGAACGTTGAGATCTGACCGAATGCAGCAGGGGACCAACCTGACCTGAGCATCCCTCATCCAGCTCCTGATGGCCTGGCAGTGCATACCAATCTCAGTTCTACTCATATTATAATGAGAAGGAAGACACCTGCAGATGTTGCAGATAGTAATTAGAGGAAGGAAGAGCTGTGCTTTAATGAGCTCCTTCCTGATGTGAGATCTGAAGATGTGTTGAGAGGAATTCCTGTCACATATGAAAGATTAGGTTATAAGTGGAAAAATTTGAATTATGTACCAAAGGGTTAAATTGAGCCCTGGAGAGCTTGTCCCACAATACCTGAAGCTTCCCCTCACTGCAGCTAGGTTACCAGTCATGTAGTCACATATCTACATTGATTTACTTTTTGTCCACTGGACAACTGTTGCCTTGAACTAGGATTTTGCAGAAGTGGATTCTTCTAGTTGACAAAATAAGCTAGATTGAGACTTGAAACACTTTTACTGCTTAAAAATTTCTACACGTTCTTTAATTACCTGGAGAGTTGAGCCCACCTACAGAAGATAGTACAAACAAAAAACAAAGGCAACACCTATTTTTAGGGTGTGGTTATGAGGTACAAAGGTGTAAATGCTTATACAAGCCTGGCATTGTGCCTATACCAAAAATAAACAAAGCTTGACACTAGTTAAAGTGGCAAAGATGGATTTTAATTGGTAGGAAAAAGTATCACATTAGGGAGGAGTGTCCAGCATGAATTCAACTGAACTTTGATTTGCAACAGAGGTGGCTGAGCATTTCATTTATGTATTTATTATCAACATTATTATTATCCATATTATTATATTTTTAATTTTGGAGTTTTTTGTGGTACTGGACATTTAACCCAGATGCATTCTACCTCTGAACTACACCTCCATATCCTTTTTTCTTTCTTTTGAAACAGTGTCTTGCTAGGTTGCTGAGAGTCTCACTAAGTTGCTGAGGCTGTCCTTGAGCCTGAGATCTTCCTGTCTTAGCCTCCCAAGTACTGGGATTACAGGCGTGTGCTGCCACACCTGGCTTAGCTGGTCATTTTTAAAGTAGGCAGGGGAACAAAAAGGGGCTTTGTAGAATTGGGGAAGTAGAACCATTACAACGTTTGGTCATTTCACTTGTGATTAGGCCTGCTCTATGCACTAGCTGGCAATTACAGAAGTTAGGGTCCTACCCTTTCACAAAGATGGTAGACAGAGGCCCTGACCTTGCTGATCAATATATTTCAAAGGAATGGCTTTCGGTTCTACAGACCACCTGCATTGCAGGACACACACACACACACACACACACAC
Organism: Glis glis; assembly: GCA_004027185.1. Taxonomy (NCBI): domain Eukaryota; kingdom Metazoa; phylum Chordata; class Mammalia; order Rodentia; family Gliridae; genus Glis; species Glis glis. The sequence continues at coordinate 120,615 of PVJS01000257.1, forward strand.
ACACACACACACAAACTCGCATAGATGATAGGCAGATAGATAGATAGATGATAGGTAGACAGATGATAGGTAGATAGATTGATAGATGATAGACTATATCCCTTGGGCATACAGAAAGAAGATGATAGATGATAGATAAGATAGATAGATGATAGATAGATAGATTGATAGATAGATGATAGATAGTATAGATGTGTGTGTGTGTGTGTGTGTGTGTGTGTGTGTGTGTGTGTGTACAAGGGACAGAGGAAGTATTCATAAGTTCTTTTTAGTAAAAAATGTCCTTTTTAGTGAAAAATTCCTTGTTAGCAAATGCTCTTGATTAAGAGTAGCCAGTGGTATATGGTCAGTTGTAGGCTAGAACAAATAGACAAATGTTACATGCTTTTATCAGTCTTGAATTTCTCAGGTAGGCTCTTTAATGGGAACAAAGATCATCCAAGGGATGTGGCCTTGAGAGTTTGCAAACTATGTGTGTTTTTCAGTCTTTTAATATGGTGAGAGGGTGGCAGATACAATCATTTGTTGCTGAAAGTCAGTAGTTTTTGTAGGTCAAGGTTGAGGCCAAGTTGCAAAGAGGGCTAAGAGGAGAATGGCTAAGCTGATAAAGGAGAGAGTCTTTGTTACCTGGCACACAGCAGGTGCTCAGCAAATACCAAACATCATCACTTTATCTCATTGAAAGTCCCCAGGAGCCCATGAGTTACTTATTAATCTTTTACATAAGACTGCTGAGCTCTGAATGTGAGAAGATGATCCAGGGTCACAAACCTAAGCATCTTTCCACTCTGTCCTTTTCCCTAGATCCTCTGACCTTGTGACCCATTACACTCACAGATAATTCATTAACACAGGAAAAAATATAGGATAACTAATTAGACTGAAGGTCAAGGTGCTTGACCCATACTCTTCCACATCTTGCCTAGATTCTTAAAGTATAATTTCAAATTGGCCTTCTTCCTTCTAGTATTGTAATGTCCCAAATATTTTTCATAACAGTACATATCTGTCTTTCTAAACAAAAAGTGGTTTTGTACTCACCTATGCAAATTAAAGACACATGCACACTTATGCACACATATACACACACCTTGCATACACACATACACACACACATCTTAGCTTTTCATAGTCTGATATCTACCTTTCTGTTCAGCTTCCTTTCATCAGTAATTTCTTCTACACTAATTTAGAACCCCAATTTGAATAGCCTTTGGTTGAAATGTATTTTAATGGCCACTATCACTCCACCCTTCAATTAAATAATTTGTACATGGGTGACCCCTTTTTTTAAGAAAGAGATCTTCTTGACTCCCAGATTTTTGTCCCTTAGGTTTGGCCTTTGAAGACATGTGGATAACTTAGTCATCTTATGTGTGGTATCATGTGAGGATGTATCTGTTGAAGTTTTTATTTCTTTCAATATCTGAGCAGGTATGGCTTCCTTTATATCTCAGTTCATCAGATTAGCACAGGATCTAACACACTGTAAACACTCAATATTTGCTAAGTCAACCAATAGATAAATACAAAATGAATAATAAGAGCAGAAAACCTCTCAAAAATCCATTGAATGCTTACTTGGTGTGCGTCTGTGATTCGGACACTAGCTATAAATACAGATGGGGAAAATGACTGAAGCACTTATGTAAGAGTTTGAATAGTTGTTTTGCTTTATTTAAAATAACACATTCCCAACTGAACTTGAACCTGGGTCAATTTGTACTCACTATTAACTATGTTTTCTCTGAGGATTATCGTGTGAGTTTTCTAGATGGCACAGTGTAAAAATCACAGAATGGAAAACATTTTGATTAGGTGAGAAAATCCCTGCAAGCTTCAAGCCCCAAGCTCATTATTTATTTACTTGTGGAGGCTGTAACCTTTTCTCTAAAGAACTGCTAACTCATTTAGAGACTTAAATCTATTGCAAAAAAATTAGCCTATGAGCCAGGGATTGAGACCTACCAGAATCAAATTTGGCTTAAGACAAACCGGGGTCTAGTTATATAAAAACAACAAAGGATTGAAAAGGGACTGACCGCAAATCCTTCAGTTCCAGGCAGATGATGCTGACCACCCTCAAACACTGTGATAGACAGCGGTCTAGTGACAATGATACAGCAGTGCATGATCATCACTTTTGTTTGGTTTGGTTTGGTTTTTACCTAGATTCCTCATCTATGAAATTACAAATGTCCCATCCCAAAGTTAACAAGCATAAGGAATCTATGTCAGATCAGTAAACACATATCCTCTGAGTGTAGGTGACTTGCTAAGATCTGGACCCAGTGATCTCCCAGGTAATCTTCCGCTTCTAACAGGAATGTCCTGATACTATAAAGATGCAGTACATAGGTAGATGCTGGAGACTCTCAAGAGATACACTCAAGATTTTTTAAGAGGCATTATAAAATCATTGGCGCGGTGTGGTTGGACCATCTGTGCACGGAGCCACCTTGGTTTTAGACACTAACGGTGTGACCTTGGGCATTTATTCAAGCTTTATGAGACTCAATATCATAATTTGCAAGATCATGTTCTTCTCTCAAAGGCTATAATTGAAATGAGGTTATTCTTGTATAAAAAGAAAAAAGTTTATAAAATAATAAAGACTTTCATGAATAGAAATTGAGATGGTGAAATGTTCATTGGGATATTAAAGCTGTGTGTGTTCTTACTGCTGATATTAGAAATATAACTCATCTTCTTCTACACCCAAATAAGATAATATAAATAAGGATCCTCCAAAACAAAGCATGTCAAAATTCCTGTGTCTTCATGCATATCCATATTTCTAGCAGCACAATTCACAATAGCCAAATTAGGGAACCAGGCTAGGTGTCCATTAACAGATGACTGGATAAAGAAAATGTGGTATATATACACAGCGGAGTTTTGTTCAGCCATAAAGAAGAAGGAAATTATGTCATTTGCAGAAAAATGGATGAAACTTGACAGCATTATGTTAAATGAAATCAGCCAGACTTAGAAAGTCAAAAGTCTTATTTTCTCTCAGATGTGGAAGCTGGAGGAAAGCATGAAAAGAAGTGTGTGTGTGTGTGTGGTGGGGGTTGATCATGAAAAAAGAAGGGAGACAAGTAGAGTTTAGAAGAAGGAAAACAGGAGAAGGGAGACAGAGAGGAAAATGGGAGGCGCTGTGGAATAAAACTGACCAAATTGAAACCAGGCATGGTGTGGTATACTTCTGGTTCCAGTACTTGGGAAGTGGAGACATGAAGATTGCAGGTTCATGGCCAGCCTCAGCAATTAGCAAGGCCTTCCACAACTTTGTGAGATGCTGTTACAAAATAAAAAATATAAAATGGGCTGGGGGTATAGCTTGGAAGTAGAAAGCCCCTGAATTCAATTTCCAGTACCAAAAAATAAAAAATAAAAATAAAATAAAATAAAAATTGACCAAATTGTATTATGTGAATATACAAATATATAATAACAAATGTCACTATTATATATAATTGTAATACAGGAATACAAAATATTTAAAATTCCTGTATCTTTTAAGAAAGGTTAGATATCGACAATGGGGTATGGCTGATAAAAAAAAAAAAACATGATGTCTTATTTGCATCCGAAAGGAAATGTGCGTTTCCAAAAAAGTGCAGCGTCATGTGAAAAGAAGATTCCTCATGAAGATGGTGTTCTTCTCCCCGCTAATTTTAGAAGTGTTACCACACTCACAACCTGCCTTCATTCAAGATTCTGTGACTGCCAGTGTGTAAACCAGATGGCACAGACAGAAGTGTGACGCGTATGTACCAATAACACATTTTTAAAATAGTTTTTACTAAAAATATTCTTAGTTAACAACCAGAGTCCAAGTTTACACATGAGATATAAACAGAAAATATATTTTGAAATCCTTGTTGCAAGTTTGTATGAAATTGGATGTTCAGATAAGCAGGGCTATGCCAGACTGTGTTCTTGCGGGAGAGTTAGGCTTTAAGGGAAGTAGAGCTGGAGGGAAGTGGGTGGCAGAAGTGATCCTTTATCCCTGTGACCATGTGTAAAATAACTCTTAGCAATGAGTGGACCAGGTTGCAAGAAATTGAAGCTTCTTACCATGACTTGTATGGTTGAATCTGAAATTGCATAGTGATGTGTACTGCATCAAGGTTATTCACATGGGGAGTTTGTGTCATAGGGACAATGTAGGGAGAGGGAACAGAGCTAAATCTAAAGTCCTGGATCACCAACAACTTCATAACTCTGAAGCAAATGCCTGTCAGTTTGAGGGCTTCTATCAATGACAGCATGCTCTCTCTCTCTCTCTCTCTCTCTCTCTCTCTCTCCCACCCATCAATTTCCCATTCTTAAGATGCCAGACAGAGCCCTGGAATCCCAAATGCCTGATGGGCAGTGGGGACTGCCACCACAGAGGCAGAAAACATGAATGTCCTCATGTGGTGTCACTTTTCTTCTCTAGGAAAGAGGAACCCGTTTATCCTCATACCGATTGCAAGTATTAGCTGGTTTTCTTCTCTAGTACTCATCCTGCGGTCTTCTTGAAGTTAGTTAACCCTTAACTTCAGGTCTGCCATAGAAGAGTGCACAAGGAATAGGGAAAGAATAAAGAAAGTGAAAGCAGAGTGAGAGTAAGGGCTGAGGCGAAGAGGGAAAATGAGAAAAGGGAAAGGAGAAATAAGGTACATAGCAAGAAAATACTTCAGCTTGAATGTTCCCATCACCATTAGTTTTCCACCAAATACTGTCTTTTCTTTCTGTTTGTCATATTAGAAACATCCAGAAATAACATCTGTGCAAGCAGATGGTTTAAAAACACTTTGTAAATAAATTACCAGAGTTAATTTTAAGCTATGTAGCAATGCTATGTCGTAGGTATCACATAGGTATCCTAAGGTATTATCTGCTCCATAAAATAGGAAACAAAAGTTCATAAAGTATAACTTTGGGTGGGGAATTCTCCGCTGCTGGATTCTGGATTCTGCTTAATTCTCAAGTTTCTCCTCCATCTCACTTTCTCAGGATGTTCATCACCACAGTCCTAGCTCACAGAATTTTCTGGAGCATCTAAACAAATAATAGAAAAAGTGATTTAGTATTTATCCAAGTTATCATTTCTGTTATGTTTAGATATAGAATAGATATAGAAGAGCTCATATATTAATGTTCAGAGTGGATGTAATCAAGCCATGAGGGTTATAATCTCACCAGTGGATAAATCTATTGTAATGGATTAACTGGGTGGTCACCTATGCAGTTGGGGTGTCTGGAGAAGGTGGGTCCCTGTGGATATGGCCTTAGGCATTGAGCTTCTGTTTTGAATCCCCTTGCTTGCTTGTTCTCTGTCTTGCTTCTGTCTTCCATGATGTAAGAGCAGAGCCCTTGTTCTCTCTCCCTCTCTCTACTTCCCACTGCCATGCACTGAGATCTACAGACCCTGGATTCACATGGATTGAACCCAAAATATCCAAAAACTCTGAGCAAATAAATCTTCCTTCCTTTAAGTTTTGTGGTCAGTTGTTTTGGATTATATCAGTGAGAATGTTGACTGAAACAACTTCTTAACTTTAACCCCTAAGGTGATGCCATATTTCCAAACAGCCAAAATTTGACAAGGAAAAAGTACTTAGAAAATAGCTATTCTTTGATTGCTAGACCAGAGAGTAAAACATGATATAGAATTATGGTGAAAAGATACATAACTTAAATCAATTCTGATTCAAATGTTTAGCTGGGATTAAGCCAAAATAGTGTCCAGTCTAGTGATGGTGTCCCTGCCTTGCTCATATCTACTTTGGGCAAACATCCCTATCTTTATACATTTGTTAAAAGCTAAAATATGCTTAATCTCTGCCTTAAATTATCACAGTTCCTTGCAATGATTCTCCCTTTAAATATGCCTTCTACTTGGCGGCCAGCATGTTTTTTCCACAGTTATTTCTGCAACGTTCTCTTGCTTAAATCTTCTCTATAGTGCCCCAGTGATTAAAGAAGAGTTCCGATGCCCCAGTTTATTACCCATAGAGCTTGCCATTTGCTAAATGTTCAATCTACTTTCATGATTCTCTGTCTTCTTCCTGTGTCTAAGGGATTTTTCTTTATCTGGCAGACTTTTTCTATGCTTCAAGGTCAAATTCAAGAATATCTTCCTTTCCAAAGACTTCTCTGAGCAAACTGTACCCTTTTCCCCTGTACTATAGCTCTTGGTGTGGGCCTTCATTATTCATCTTTTTTTTTAACAAATCAGCGCTATGTTTGCTAAATCGCCTGTGCTCAAACAAATATGTCTAGAAAAAGTGAATAAGTAACTAACTAATTAAGCACCTTCATTCCTCCTCTGTTTCATTTTCATTTGATATGGAATAGTGTCTGTCATTGTTCAAAATAAACTCCCAGGCCCTTTTCAGGGCTGACATTGTAAGTGTCTACATTGTTAATGAGATAATATGGCCAGTTTGGTATAATGCATTGTTCCCAATCCTTGTTCTAGGAAATGTGCTTAACAAGAATAAGGAATTTTGAGAATGATGGGACACTTCACTCCATGTCTCCTCAGACATGTACATTAGCACATGAAAGGCTAGATAAGACTCACAAAAAGAAAACATGTTTAACTTCGTTGAACTCGTTAATTTCTAAATCATTTAAGTATACACTAATCAAGGTGGTTTCATGCCTCCCATACCTATGTGGAAAAGGCGAACCAAAGACTCACTGTAACTCACAATCACAAAACATTTTTAGCTTCTTGAACTCATTAATTTCTAAATCTGTTTAAGTATGGGCTATTCACAATGGTTTCATATCACCTACACCTATGTCGAAAAGGTGAATCAAAGACTCACCAGTTCAATCGCTTTTATGGTTTCAGGTAGGGAAAAATGTAAGAGTGAAAGGTCCTAACCCCTTTTGTGAGCTAGCACTGACTTCAGTACCATCCCCATCAGCAATTGCACATGCACAGAGAAACATGATTGACTATTTTAAAGAACAGATTAAAAATGAGGGAAGAAACAGCTAAGGAATTTCTCAAAGTCACCCAGCTATTAACTGGGGAGACTGGGATTGCATGCTGTCATTTAACAATCTGTCCCATTTAATAGAGAAGTGTGTTTGATTAGTTTTTAGTTTCATATTGCATCTCATACTTCATTAAAGTTGTCAGTGTCGTTGCATTTTAAAGTAATTTAAATGCACAACATGGTATGATTTTTTAAAAAAATCCAAATTACTGTATTTCGAGGAGCCATGCAGACATTTTTTTTTCAAGAAAGGCAAAACTCTATTAGATGCAAGAACATTTTTAAAAAACTGTGAATTACTACTTGCAGAAGAAAAAGTAACAACTAAGCATTTTAACAATATGAAGCTTCATCATAATATGCTTTGGATATTAAAAATAATAGCAATAGCTGTTGTAAATGTGATTGCTTTCTGGATGTCTATTTCAGATAATTTTCTATTGGCATAGAGCAACATTGCTGATTACATTAAAATTTTTGATGAAATTACAGAAAATTATTAACCCAGCCTTTAAACAACATTCCCATTGGGGATCACATAGAGTGGCAACAATTTTTGTGTGTGAAAATAATTTTTAAAAAACATACTTGAAAAGAAAAAAAATTTCAACTTAAGGAATGGTGGAAATAATATGAAAGCTTTGATTATATTTGTATATTTTTTAAGTCTCTGGTGCTAAAATCTCATTTGAAAGTAATATCTAAAAATAAATGAAAAAATAGCTCAAGTAATAACATGCAAAAAGAATAAAATTATAATCAAAACTCTGGTGGGATTTACTTCATTTTTGGAAAAGTACATTTTCTCTTTTGTATCTTAGTCTCCTTAATGGCCAAATATGTCTCCCACTTGTCAGTCAAGGCCCAGGTTTCATTGATGAGCCTGCTGGGGCATGCTGCCTACACGGGTGAGATGCAGCTACTAGGTAGAAGCTAAGAGAGGGAATGAAAGTGGGGCAGGGGACAAGGAAGGGCTGAAATGTCTTCTCATTTTCTGTTGATCTCTAATCCCCTCCAGGTGCACATGGCAAAGAAACTCAGAGAAGTTTAGGGGCCAGAAGCTGCCTGCAGAGCAGAGTAGGATAAAGAAAGGAAGAAAATAGATCTAAGGGCAAACAGGTAAGAGAGAAGCACACTTAGGTATCATTATAAAATTATTGTCTGGGCCAAACTATCTTCAGAATAGTAATACTCTACACTTACCTAGAACTTTAGACTTTACAAAGCACAGTTATCTTATCCCACCAAATTGTCCTGGTAAATATTCAAGGCCATTATCATTCAGAGAAGAAATTTGAGTTGCATAAGATCACATAGAGGCAAGAAGTTTAGGATTTGAATCCAGAGCAGTTTCTTCTCTGTCTTTATCTCTGTCTCTCTCCTCTCCTCCCCTCCTGTCCTTTCCACTCCACTGCCCTCCCCTCCTCTCCTTTCATCTGTTTTCCTTTCCTTTTATGTCTCTTTCGCTTTATCAATCTATCACCATGGTTCTAATGTAAATACATACATAAGTTTGGTTAACATTTTATATCCTTCTGTACCATTTATCGATTTTAACAAGGTACTCATATTTGTCTCAGTGTATAAAAATAAAACACGCTTGACTTTGTCAGAAGCCAACTGTTGAGTGAAAACATGTCTGTGCGTTTCTATCTCTGGCCACCTGCTTGAGACACTTGGGTGTGGTGTAGAACTGGTGCTTGTGAGCATCTTCGCCCTCCCTGCTGGAAGTCTCTCCATGCCCAAGAGAACACAATATTGAATCACAAATAAAGCACTCCACAGCAGATTGAGAGAGTGAGACTGCAAATGGATACCAAGGCAGAACAAAACTCTTAGAATTCACTACACTAGTAAATCCCCATGCTGTGTGCCTTTATGCCACCTGCTGTGACAGTTATTAGTGGAGTTTCTTGCGGGATCCCTAGAGGTTCTTGTGGACTATGTACCCGGTGACGTATAGATAGCATCAATTGCTTATCATCTCCCAAATCTCAGTACTTAAAACTACTCCTAATTTAACATATTTAGAGAAATGGAATCTTGAGCATTTCATATTGTAATGGTTTGGATTTGGGGTATCCCCCAGTCCTCATGGAAATGGGGTGGCAATGTTGGAAGCAGGGTTGGTTGTAATCTCAGCAGTGGATCAATCCATTAAAATGCATTTATCTGGGGTGACCTGAGCTGGTAGGGTGTGGCTGGAGAAGGTGGGTCCCTAGGGCTGCAGCCTTGGGGATTATATATGGTTCCTCCTTCCCTTGCTTGCTCTCTTACTTCCGGTCTCCATGATGTGAGGAGCACAGCCTTGCTCTCTCCCTATCTCTGCTTCCTGCCACCGCCTTGCCCTGAGATCTGCGGTCCCTGGCCTCACATAGACTGAACCCGAAACTGTGAGCGAATAAATATTCTTTCCTCTAAATTGTATGTAGATTATGCTAATACACATATTAATTGAATGTTTTCAAAGCCCCCTACCCTTGACTTCAGTTTTTTATCTACATGCTTATTCTGGGAGACACGTGTGATACAATTATTATCTCTTTTTGCATATGGAGAAAATGACCGCCAAGGTTAAAAAGTTTGCAGTGTTAATCAGATTAGGTACCTAGTATAACAAAGTCTTTTTACTGAGATTATCATATATTTTTCTTTCCCACAGTTATTATGTTCACAGTTCTGGGATTTAAGAAGGCTTCCTTGTGAAACATAAGTTTGAGTATGAGTCTAACTATGGCAAACTAAATTTAACATGGAATATGTAAGATTCAGGACCAGATACATAAGTTATAGGATCCAGTGCAAAATGAAAATATGGACCCTCTTGTTCAAAAATAAGAAAAGGAAAAATCTTTTTTCTTCCCTTTGTTTGCAGTGTGAATCCCTCAATCTGCTATGGTGTGTTTTATTTGTGGTTCAATATTGTGCTTGCTTGGGCATGGAGATACTAACAGCAGGGTGGATGCAAATGCTCCCAGGCACCCTGGGCAGTGACCATGCCAGAGGACCATGGCAGGAGGTCAAGAGGCCAGGAGGCCAAGGGTCTGTCCCAGGGAGGGGGGGCAGAAGAAGAAATTTAGGACAGCTCTTGTCTGGGGCACCAAACCCAGACATGCTCCCTGGCCCCACTGATTTTACATACAAATCACAAGTAAAAGGAGAAAATTATTATGAATTTCAAGATATTTAACACAGAGTGACTGTAGAAGCCACATGCCTCTGAATCTTGCCTTAATAACATTAGATTTTGGTTTGTGTAAAGAATGAAGGTAGGTAGACAGGAAAAAGCCATCCAGTATGGACATTGTAATAGAGGCTTAGACTTACTGATAAAGCAGTCTGAAGCCTTACAAAGCAAACTAGTTGAATATTCATGGAAAAAAAATTTAAGAAGTTGATTTAGCATAAAATGTGGTATCAGGCATGGATGTTTTGGTTGATAGCATTGAAATGGCTACTGGAATTTTGGAAGTTCAGGAGTTTGGAAAGGCATAGTTTGGGATAGAGAACACAGCAAAAATGATGTTGCTTGCTTCTTACTTGGACCCTCAAGACTCATAATAGGCAAATAAAAAGTAATAACTCATACAAAAACACTTCCAAGAAGGGAATTCTGCTCTGGAAAATTGGAGAAAGTCATATTTGGAGGCTGGATTTCAGGCATGAGGCATCTTAACGGGCATCCAGCAGCAGAAAAAAACCGCAGGAGTCTAGCATGAGCTTTGGGATATCTTCAGTTTGAGGATACAAAAGGAAATAACCCAGTTCCAGACTGGGAAATTAACTCCCTGGCGAGGGTAGACTCTTTTTTAATGCTTGCAGCATGTTGGAGTCATGGGAGACATTTTAAAAAGTCCACGATGAGTTTCACGTGCTGCATTCTGTTTATGAAGTCCCTATCTTGAAATCATATCCATAAAATAAAAAGCATGTCTCTTCTAAATGGACAATTCATTGAATTCTTACAAACGTTTACACCATTTCCTGTTTTTCCACAATCTTGACATAACTTGAAGTTGCTTTATAAAGCTTCACGATTCTGATAGGTATGTGCTGGTGTGTTAATTTGCATTTCCATAATAACCAGATATGTTGAACTCTTTTGATATGATTATCACCTGTATCCTGTATTTCTTGCTGAGATGTCTATGCAAACATTTTGCTCTTTTTTCTTATCATGAAATTGTAATAGTTTAATATATGATCTGGCTAAAAGTATTCAAATAGTTAGGCTTTGCTAATTTTGTTATTATTATTATTATTATTATTATTATCATTATTTTGGTACCTGGGATTGAAACTAGGGGCATTATATCTCTAAGGTACACTTCCAGTCTTATTTTATTTTTTTAAATTTCAAACAGGGTCTCAGTAAATTGTTGAGGGCCTTACTAATTTGTTGAGGCTGACTTCTAACCTTTGATCCTCTGTCTCAGCCTCCCATGTACTGAGATTAAGGGCTTGTGCCACCATACCTGCCTGAGCTTTGCTAATATTTCTACTAGTTTCTAAAGTGACCTTTTCATTTATTACCAGTGTCTTTCTTTTTCTTTTTCTCTTTTTTGGTAGTGGAGGTTGAACCCAGGGCTATGCCCCCAGCCCTATTTTATTTTTTTATTTTGAAACATGGTCTTGCTAAGTTGCTGAGGGACCTCACTAAGTTGCTGAGACTGGTCTTGAACCTGCAATTCTCCTATCTCAGCCTCCCAAGTGCTGGGATTATAGGCTTGTGTCATCACGCCTACCCAGCTCTACCAGTGTCTTTCAAGGAGTAGAAGAATTTAATTTTGATGTTGGCTTTTTTGAAAGTTTTTTTTTTTGTTTTTAGCATTCATACTTTGTGTGCCTCATATAAGAAATATTTGCCTAACTCAAGACAACAAAGATTTTCTTCTATATTTTATGTTAGAAATCTATAATCTGCAGATATACATTTAGAGATATGATAAATATCCAGATAAATTTTATCTTTTATGCGAGGGATGAGTACATAAGGACGTTCATTTTTTTTCCAGGATTATCTGTTGAAAGGATTTTTCTTTTTCCCTTGAATTATCTTGGTAGCTTTATCAAAAAAGTCAGTTGGCTATATTTACTTCTGGCTTTATGGCAGAGCTTTCTATTATGTGAAATAGGATTAGGAGTCCATCTTGGCACTAGAAACTCATTGCTTTAATGACTATAGATTTATAATAATTAGACTTGAGATTAGGTGAAGTGCATCATCCAAATATTTTCCTTTTCAAAGTGCTTGTGCTATTCTGGGTCCTTTTTTTATTGGTGCATTTTATTATATATTATATGAGGTTATTCTGGGTCCTTTATGATCCTTATAAATTTTAGTATCAACTTGCCAATTTCTAAAAGACAAATTCTGTTATAATCTGATGGGCATTACACTCAATCTATAGATCAAATTGGAATAAATTGGCATCTTAGCAAATTTGAGATTTTTTGATCCCTGAACAAGGTACCCCTCTCCATTTGTTTAGATGTATTTTGATTCCTCTAAAAAAATAGTAGGCATATTTATCATATATAATTTTGCATAATTTGTTTGATTTATCCATTAGGATATTATATTTTTAAAATTTTTATATGCCTCTGAGTTTCCTTAAATTTCATTTTCAATGTTTTCTTGTAAGCCTAAATACATGCAATTGATTTTTCAACTGAGTGTGTTTTGCAAACATGCTAAATTTGCCTATCTATTAGCTTTTCATTATGTTTGTATTGATGCCTTGTAATCATAAATCATAGTGAGTTTCAAAGTGACATAGACATACATGTGTACGGCACTGGCTATGTTTCCCTCTGAATCCCACCATGCTACCTGCTCCTCCTCATATGTACTAGTGAGATTGGTAGTGATGCCGTCATATGTGGTCAAAGCATTATTTGTATGGTTTCCTTCATCAGTCCTCCTTTCCCCTTCCCCCACCTTCCTCCCTCAATCCCCTTCCATTATGCTACTGGTCTCTCTCGTCATTTATCTAAAGACCCTTCTTTTCTATTTTCTCTCTAGATTTTATATATATATATATATATATATATATATATATATGAGAGAAGAAAGTATGATCCTTGACCTTCTGAGACCGGCTGATCTCACTTACCATAATATTCCCTAGTTACACCCATTTTTCTGCATATGCCGTCATTTTATTCTTCTCGAGTAAAATTCCATTGTGTGGCTGGGAGTGGTGGTGCACGCTTGTACTTGGGAGGCTGAGACAGGAGGATCACAAGTTCAGACAGCCTCAGCAACTGAAGGAGATCCTCCACAACTTAGTGAGACCCTGTTTTAAAACTTTTATAAATAGGGGTTGGGGATATAGCTCAGAGGTAGAATGTTACTGGGTTCAATCCCCAGTACCACACACACGAAAAAAAATTCCGTTGTGTGTATATCCCACATTATCGTTATCCATTCATCAGTCGACAGGCACCTAGGATTGTTCCAGGATTTGGCTACTGTGAATTGTGCTGCTATCAACACACATATGCAGGTATCAACATAGTATTCCAATTCTTCTGGAAAGATTGTGAGGAGTCGTACAGCTGGGTCATATGGTAGTTCGATTCCTAGTCTTCTGAAGAACCTCCATACTGATCTCCACAGTGGTTATACTAATTTGCAGTTCCACCAGCAGTGAGTAAGAGTCCCAATTTCCTCACATCTTCTCCAGCATTTATTATTGTTTGTATTTTTAATGATTGCCTTCTAACTGGAGTTAGGTGGAATTTCAGTATAGTTGTGATTTGCATTTCTCTAATTTCTAGTGGTGTTGAACATTTTTTCATATATTTCATGGCCATTTGTATTTCCTCTTTTAGCTTTTTTGTAGATTCTAAATTTTTTTTCTGTATAATCTAGCTGTCTGCAAAAATCAAGAGTGTCATGGTTTTCTATCAAGTCCGTATTGCCTTTTTTTTCTTATCTTTTACATTGACTGGAAATTTAGTGTTGAATAAGAGTAGTGACAGCAAAATCTTTGCTTTTTTCCTGATCTTAAGAGAATATCATCTAGTTTTTCACAATTATAAGTAATAATTGCTCTTGGATTACTCTATATATTGTTTTTCAGGTTAAAATTATCCCATTTACTCCTGTTACTGATATTTTTTATTTTGAGTTGAGATTGATTTCTGTCCAATTCTTTTATTTCATTTATTGAAATGATTGCTTATTAATCTTTTGATACAGGAAATTACATGGATTGGTTTGATATGGTAAATTTCATGGATTGGTTTTCAAGTGTTGAATAAATTTTTCATGCTTATAATAAATCTTTCTTGATCCTTATCTATTATTCATAATATATCACTGGATTTGATTAACTAGCATTTATTTAATAATATCTGTAGTCAGTTCATAAGAGATATTGATATAGAGCTTACATTTCCTATAATATCATTGTCTGATTTGGGAATCAGGTTAATGAGTTACTCATATGAGTTTTGTGTTCAGAATTATGTAATCATGAAATAGGTTTAGAAATGAAAATAATGAATTTGAAAGTGAAGGTAGTGCTAGACTAATCAGATGGAAAGTGTTCTCTCTTTATCTATACTGGGAGTAATTATTTTTAATTTACACCCTGTATCTTTGGTAGAATTTATCAATGAAGCCCTCAGCACATGCAGTTTTCTGTTACTCATGTAACCATCCCATTTCATCTACATGATAAAATTTATTGCACAAAATTTTTCATATCCCCTAATTATCCTTTTAATGCTTATAGGATCTGTAATCATATTCTCTATTTCACTACTGATATTGGTATTCCCCTCTCCCACTTTTTCTTGATGAGTCTGATATACATTTTTCAACTTAACTGATTTTTTTCAAAAACCGACTTGAGGTTTTGTTGGTTTTTCTCTACTATTTTTCTTATATCAATTGTGCTGACTTTATATTATTTATGTATGCTTTGGTTTAATCTTCTCTACTTTTTCTACTTTCTTAAGGCCAATGTTTAAAGTAAGGTGGACAAATTGTATTATAGAACAAATTTACCTGCTGTTGGTTTGAGCATGGCATGCAAACTAAGAAAGGTTCTTATACTTTTGAATGCTAGGGAAAAAATTAAAATTAGAATAATATGTGAAGAATATAAACATATAGAAATGTTAATATTTGAAGAGATGGAAATGCTACTTACCCTCATTTGATCAACACACATTGCATACATGTATTGAATTACAATAGTACACCTTATAAATTATTACAAATATTATATTAATTGGAATTAAAATTTAAAAAGGGAAATATTTCATGACATGAAAATTATATGAAATTCAATTTTCTGTGATTATAAAAAAGGAGACTTGAGGAAGTAAACAGTTCAAAAAATGTGTTGGCAATACATAAAGTTATTACTACTGGTTTTGCTATCATGGATGGGGAGGCAGAAGAGGGAGGAACAGTATGGGATGCAGAGGGAAGTCCACCAAAAGCTTGGTGTGATTTAAAAGAGACTGGGTTAGAAGTCAAGTTGACAAGGGGTGAACTTGTGATCGTTGGTCTGGTTTGTCAACTTGACCCTCCTAAGATCATGTTTGCATCATACTGAACCTCATTATCGTTTATAACTGCAATCACTAATAAAAGTATAAAAAATAAATATTTTTATTGGAATATAGTCATATTCATTTATTTACTTATTGACCATGATGGTTTTTGCCTAGAAAGTTGAAATTCTAGAACACTGCAGAGCTGAAAAGTTACTACAGCACCTGTATATCTCACAAAGCCTGAAACATTTGCTATCTCATTCTTTATAGAAGAAAAAAAGTCTACTCCTTTGAAAACAATATTGAAACTTATTTCATTTTGCTTTTCAACTTGAAAAACAATATTAAAACTTATTTGCTTATTTACTTTCTTTACACACACACACACACACACACACACACACACACACACCACATATAGCATTAGCTATGCCCCAAAATTGTTAATATATTTTACTTTCAATTTCATTTTCTCCAACATTTTTTTCTAAGTAAGTGATCTCTTCTTTGACACAGGTTATTTTAAAATGTGTGGCTTGTTTTCCAAATATTTGAGGGTTTTCCCGATGGTTTGATGTTATTGAGTTCTGACTTCATTCCGTTGTGGTCACAGAGTATAATTTATCTTGTTTCAGTTCTTTTACGTGTATTGAAATCTTGAATCTAGCCTGTTTTGGTGAGTGTAACAAGCTCATTTTAAAGGATACAGCTTCCACTATTGTCTGCGTCTTAGTTAAGTGTTACTTAAGTCCAGCTAGTTGATGACACTCTTCACATGGCCCGTCCACATTCTTACTGATTTGAAGGTTATCAAGGAGAATGCTGATGCCTCTAACTATAACTGTGGATTTTCCTATATCTCCTTCTAGTTTTAGTAGTTTTTATTTTTCATGTTTTTTGAAGAGCTGCTATTAAGTACTATATTAGTTTTCTATTGCTGTCATAATAATTTTCCACAGAATCTGTGACTTTAAACACCAAAAAAAGTTTTAGAACTCAGAAATATGTGACTTTGAACACTGAAAATGTATTATGCTTTAACAAAAAAATATTTTCTGTAGATAAGTTCAATACTGGTGTGAGCCAGCTAAAAATCACAGCATTGGTAGGGCTGTGTTCCCTTCTCAGGGCTCTGGGAAGAATCAGTTTCATTGCTACTTTGGATTGTTGGCAGAACTTAGTTGCTCTAAGTGCAGGATTGAAGACCCTGTCTACTGGTTGTCTCTCAGATAAGAGCTGCTCCTAACTCTCAGAAGCAACCTGCATTCTCGGGCTTGTACCCCCTTCTACTATTTTCAGGGTTAACAAAAGTCAAGTCTCTTATTTATTGCCACCAAAGGCTTAAAATTCCTATAGTGACCATGTACTATAGTTGTATTAAGGCTGAGTTTGCAGTGCTAAATAAATATTCTTGGTGCTTTATTTTCTTCTCAACTTTCAGCTCACCCTGCAGGACTGAGTCCTAGAGAAACTCTCTCTTGAATTTAATTCCCTTGTTCCTCCACCCAGTGGTAAAATTTCTTTATCTCTTTTCCAGAAATAAAGCACTGTTTATTATTTGGTGCTATGTTCTTAGTTGGACAGGGGGTTATCAGTAATACACTACTAAATCCAGTTTTATCCAGGTACTGTTCTGTTTTCTAGCAAATTCTGAGACTTGTTTTCAAAGCTTTGTAGGGTGAGTTTCCAGAAGTTCTACTCAAGGGTAGTTTAACCTCACCTAAGTTATAATGGGGCTTAAGCATCTAGTGGGGGCTTATACTAGATGCTTATATTTAATAAGATTTCTGCATTCTGGCCACTAGGACTAAATCAACCCCTTGCTTTGCATGAACTCTAAAAACAGTTCAACTTGAAATTCTCCTATAGTCATTTTTTCTCTCCAACTGTTGTGTTTTGACCAACCATCTGTAATTTCAAAGACTCAAAGTAACACTTTTGTAGATTTTCATTATTCTTTTTCAGGATACTTTTTTCTAGTCCTATGCTCCACAAGTTCTTACCCTCTTAATTTCGATAAGTTTTTATCATTTTCTCCTTAACTTTGCAAGACTATGAGATTCTGTCTGTGTTTCAATCAGCATCCCCACTGCTGTGACCCATAATACCTGACGACCACAACTTAGAGGAAAGAAGATTTATTTTATCACAGTCCTGGAGGTTTCAGAAGTCTTAGTCCATGTTAGGCCACATCATGTTTGCAGAGCTTAGGGCATGGTGGTAGGAAGCAGAGTGAGAGAGGAGACCAGGGACAAATATCATCCCCAACACTACACTTCAGTGACTTCCCTCCTCCAGCCACACCCTACCTGCCTACATTACCACCTAATAAATCTATTAATCCATCAAGGGAATTATCCACTGATGAGATCAGAACCCTCCTGAGTCAATTATTTCATCTCTGAACATTTTTGCATTGCCATTCACAAGCTTTACCTTAAGAGTCTTTCTTGATTAGAAATTTAGAAATGGCACCAAAGCTAAGAGCAGGTATATAAATCAGTATCAAGATCAAGCTTTGGAAGGGAGATTTTCTTAACTGAATTTTAAATGTATAAGTGGCACCCTCTTCAAAATTGGAATGGTTTGGCTCCTCAGGAGAACCTGAGATCACGAGACTATTTTCTTTCTGTGTTTTCAGTCTTTTCTATCTCTTCTTCTTTCTTACTATGTTCTCTGCTTTTAAGCAGCAATCCTTGAGGGTATTGTTAACTCACACTTTAAGGACTTTTATTGATACCTAAATCAGACCATCTGCTTGGCATTCATAAGACAGATTTGAAAGAAAAATTCAACATTTGGATTAGCTCTCTGTAACATTATATTCTAGATGATAATGCAAATTCAAACACGAATTTTGGCAGTGCCTGCAGCCATTCAGGCCAGATGCATTAAATTACTTGTGGGCAATTTGAGAACTTTGAATATTGTAATACATAAATATGATTAGCCTAACCTATGAAACCTCATTAATAGAACACAATCAGCCATTATGAGCACACAGTGCAGGTAAGGGCTCTTATTTCTATTGAAGGAATCTAATAGTTGGTGGGTTTAAAGTGCAGGTTATTTACCCATGCATTAGCTTTCAGTTTGGCAGGGAAAGTAATTTTATCACTTCTCTATTGTAAATATAAACTATTATATTTGTCGTGCTTGCCTGTTTGCAACATTGGCCTTTTATTTCTCCAACATGAAAAGCATACAAAATAAGGGAACAGAAGAGCGGTCTGTGCTCAGTTTTGTGACCCCAAGCAATTCTATTAATTTTTCTCAACACATTCTCCTCAACGGTAAAATGAGAATAACTTCTGCTCATAGGATTTGCTAACGTTCACTGATAAAAGTCAATGTGGAGGCATTTTATAAAATTTTATATTAAATTAAAATTTTATATTTTATATTAGATGTTGACACTATTTATATATTTATATCAGGTAGCCATGCTCTCAAGCACATGTGAGCCAAAGGAATGAACCCTAAATTAACTATTGCCTGTTGATATATAGACCCCAGATTCTTAAAATTACTTCACCAGAACTTTCGAACTTTGGCTTCTTTAAACCCTACTTTACTTGACACTTAGCTTTTTTAAGTAGAGTCCCGGTTGCTTTTAAACTCACTGGACTCACAGATGGCCAATGAGTGACAAGCGCAATGTGACATAATGCACGTGACCAAAGAAAAGTGGAAAATGTCTCAAGACAGAGGAAGCTTTTGAAATGTGTGCATCACCTTCCTCCAAGCTCTAACTCCTAATACTAAGGCCCAAGTTAGTCTTTGGCCCAAATGGCAGCGCTTCTTGGAGACAACATAATGATGGAGGAGGAATCCCTTGACCTCTGAGACCTGCAGATAATTGTGACTGACTTTTCACACATAGGTTCTTTGTTAATCTGTAGAGATGAGCAGTCAGTTCTACCCTTACTGAAAACGATTAATAACAATCCAGAAGGAGAACCGCGGTGGAGAACCAAGCAATTTACCATTTTGAGCTCACATTTTCAACCTTGCAATTGGCCCTTTGAAAATTCTTGGGAGTAATGTGGGACTAAGGCTCAGGGAATTCTTTTTTTCCTTTTCTTTTTTTTTATCTTTATAGTACTGGGGATTGATCCCCGGGACACTCTACCTTTGAACTGCACCCCCAGCCACATTTTACTTTTTATTTGGAAACGGGGTCTTATTAAGTTGCAGAGGTTCTTACCAAGTTGCTTGAGGCTGGCTTCAAACCTGTGATCCTCCTGTCTCAGCCTCTCAAGTACTAGGATTACAGGTGTGCCACTGTATCTGGCTTCATGGGATTCTTAAAAATACTTATTTAATATTGCCTCCAGAAATCACTTCAACATGTAGGATTATTTCTTCAATTACATTTCCTAAATCTACCTCATATAGTGAGATAGTTTCTTTCCTTTTCTATTTCTTACCTTGATGTTATCCAACTTGATGATTTTACCAAAATGAGCTCATCGAACAAGATTTACACATGTTTTTAGATAAGAGTACAGCCCAAATCCTACAATATCTAACAATGTAAAATATCTAAGATGGGTGTGGTGGTGCATGCGTGTAATCCCAGTACTTGGGAGGTTGAGACAGAAGGATCACAGGTTCGCTTCCAGCTTCAGCAACTTAGTGAGGCCCTCCACAACTTAGTGAGACTCTATTTCCAAATAAAAAATTAAATAGGGCTGGGGATGTAGCTCAGAGATAGAATTCCCCTGAGTTCCATACCCAGTACCACACACACACACACACACACAAGTAATATATCTTCCAAATTTACCCCAGATAGGAACATTTAAAACTGTATTCTGTATATTCTTAAAAAATCATTTGTTCCCACAAAAAAAGTTTAAATGCTCAAAACAATAAAACACATTTCATTTTCTCTTTCTTTTAAAAATTCTATTCTATTCAATTCTAAGCCAGGTATGGTGGCACACACCTGTAATCCCAATACTTGGGAGGCTGAAACAGGAGGATCTTAGGTTTGAGGACGGTCTCAGCAAGTAGTGAGACTCTCATCAACCTAGGGAGACCCTGTTTCAAAATAAAAATAAAACAGGGCTGGGGGTGTAGCTCAGAGGTAGAGTTGCCTTGGGTTCAATCTCCAGTACCACACACACAAAAATCTATTCAATTCTAGCTAGAGAGTGGTTTTGAATGTTTCATTTTACCTCTGAGCTGCACCCCCAGCTCAATTTTATATTTTGTTTTGAAACAAGGTCTCACTAAGTTGCTGAGAGTCTTGCTAAGTTTCTGAGGCTTGCCTCAAAACTGTGATCTTCCTGTCTCAGCTTCCCAAGTACTGAGATTATAAGCATGAGGTATGTGCCACAGTGCCTGGCTTATGATGCTCTTCTGAACTCGCTTTCTCTGAATTCCCTTTCAATTATATACCAAAATATAGGTTATTTTGTAATTAGATCTCACTGTAAAAAACTACTGAGAGACCAGAAAGGGTCATGTTAATGATTCTTACATTTATCCAGCTATATCCTACTATGGTGTGGTTACTGAAGATACAAAGACATGTGACATGTTAAGTCGCTAGTTTCAGGTAGATCAACGATTAGTATAAGGCATGACAAATAAATACGAAGAAAATAATTGACTGATTTCTTCACATGATATTTGTTGAGTAACTGCTATGTTTTGGGTGTCTCTCTATCTGAAGGAAATACAGGGAGAGAAGAGAAACAAGGTTTTGCCCTTAGGAATCTTTTATGCCCTTGAACACTCTTTCATTTTCATTTTCTTTCACTCACCCTCCCCTTCATCCCTCATCCTCGTCTTGCCTTCCTAGTTTTTCTCCTATTCCTAAAAAATTCTAAACTCAATTGAGCATTAGAGACTTCGTAGTGTTTCGTCTCTCTGGAGTGCTCTTACCTCTCAACTTTATATCGGGTTCTTAGTTTGAGCGCCTTCCCCTCAGAGGGGCCTTCTGTGGTCATCCAGTCTAACCCCCCACCTGTTCACTTACTATTATTCACCTACTTTAATTCCCTAAGAGCTGTCTATACTTGCCATTGTTTTTTGCTTGATGCTCTATTCTTCTCCCTTCTTGCACAGGCCTAAAGCTCCCTAAGAGATATTTTCTTGTGCCTCACTTAACGTGAATGGGATGAACACAAATCAACAGGTTTTTTTTCATATGGATGTCATTAATATGTGATATCATTAAAACCATGGGTATTCCACAACCAAAAGATTAAATAGAACTCTTTTAGATAAATAAGAAGAAAATATACCTTGGAGGATAAGAAGCAAGTGCATCCTTTTTAAGGTGTAGGATATTTGTAGATATATTGATCTGGAATATCTGGGATAGAGTTTTATCTAAATTTTGCTGAAAATTTTACACCTGATATGATCCATGTTGCCCTGAAGTTATACAAGTTCTCTGTTTCTCAAAGTATTCCTGAGATGTCCAGCGCTCACCTTCATGGGGTAAATGCAGGACCCTCCCTATCCTGCATCATCAATTTCTCTTTCTTTATTGGATCTCTCCTTACAGCTTGAACCCCTGTGTTACAAAAAAAGATCCTCATTTGACCTCAGATACACATATTCTTTACACATTTACATGGACTAATAGCTAATAAAATGCCTCTAAATATCACCACTTCCTACCTCTTGGCTTCTCTCCCCTGCTGGATCCGTCCACTGCCCCATCACCCAGGCCAAAGCAAAAGGAGACACGAATAACTAAACCCTTACAACAGGCGCCTGAAAACCAACGGGTCTGCCCGCATCTAGAGAGAGCAGAAAAATTCACAGCCAAATATGAATTTTAACTAACTCCTTTAACAATAAAATTTTCTAGGAACTGCACTATCTTTTGATCTAACTTACTCAGAGAATACCACAATTAAAAATGACTTAAGGAGCCGGGAGTGGTGGTGCATACTTGTAATCCCAGTACTTGGGAGGCTGGGACCAGAGAATCCAGGTTCGCAGCCAGACTCAGCTACTTAGTGAGGCCCTCCGCAACTTAGTGAGACCCTGTTTCCAAGTAAAGAATAAAAAATAGGGCTGGTGGTGTAGCTCAGAGGTAAAATGCCCCTGAGTTCAATCCCCAGTACCGCAAAAAAAAAAAATGACTTAAGGAGATCCTGTGGGTGTTCTGTGTGGTATACCATGTGCTGTGCGGCATACAGCAAGAACAGAATACCTGTGATTTAGAAGCTGGCTGGTAAGGTTCTGATGACTCTAAAGTCACAGACATACTCTTTCATTCTAATACTTCCTAGGTTTCTGTTTATTGGTTTGTTTTCATTTTGCAAATTCCCTTTCCATCTCTCTAGAACTTGCAGGAAATAGTCTGACTTGATTTACCTCCTCTTCTCAATGGATACCCAACTAGCCTAACTAATTCCATCTATCCTTTGCTTCTGAGTAGACGGATCACTTATTTATTACATATTTTACTACCTATTACATGCAGACTGTATAGGAATTTTATATATACATGAATCTAATTCTCCAATCTTATTGCAATGACCGGTTGGTCAAACCAGTACACTATCACGCTCATTGAATTAATAGCATTTTAATATATAATCTATCATAAGGCAAGAGCCCACTGTCTTTATTCTTTTCTCAAAATTACCTTGACTTTTCCAGTCCATTTATGATTTCATGTGAATTTTAAGATCAGCCTCTCAAGATCTATACATATTTGAATACCCGAGTAAATGAAAAGCATAATAAGCTGTTCCCACTTTTGGCAAAAGGAAAGAAATACTTCAAAATTGAGGTCGGTTCGGTAAACATCCTCGAAGTTATTACTCTGTATCAGGTACGCTGCTGGGTGTGAAGCCTTAAAGAGTCTCATAGACTAAATAGGAAAATATCTCTGCCCTACAAAGGTTTAAGTCTAATGAGGACACAAAAGCATGAAAGGTTGATTTGTTCTGAGAGCATTTTTCAGTGGCGATTTCCTGCATAGGTATCATTACCACTGCTCCACTCATGAAACCATCTGCTGGGTTTCGCACTCCAAATCTTTCATATCAGATGGGTGTGGTGGCACATGCCTGTAATCCCAGTACTTGGGAGGTTCTGGCCTCACATCAGGGAGGCCAGAAGCAAGAGACAGTGTGGGAGGAAGGCACATATATAATCCCCAAGAACTCATGCCCAGGGACCCACCTTCTCCAGTCACACCCTTCCAGCCCAGGCCACCACCCATCGATTTACCCACTACTAAGACTACAACCAAGCCCTGCTTCCAACATGACTCCTTATTTCCGTGAGGGCTGGGGGACATGCTATTTCCAAACCATTACACACACACACACACACACACACACACACACACACACACACACACACTTTCTTATAAAATTGTGTTTCTCATTTAACTTTCACATGTAGTGTTCATTTTGTAAAAATGCACATGTCCCTTCTGTGTACTACAACCTGCAGTTAGGCATGGAAGAAATCTCAGTAAACTTTAGTGGCATGGAAGGGGTCTCACTGAACTATAGTTCTCACTAAACTTACGCATGCAGTATTCATTTTGTAGAAATGCACATGCACCTTCTATCACCTATAGCTAGGGACAGAGATCCATGTTCTCATTTATTACTGTAGAATCTTGAAGATTGTAACTTACAACTCCTATGTCTCTGCTTTTCTATCTGTAAAACCAGGACAGTATTAGAACTTTCTGCAGAGAATACTGGTGATGATAACATGAGCTAATTCATGCAAAACTCTTAGACCAGTCTGGCACACAGTAAATAGTCGGGGGATATCTACAAGTCTTAGTACTTTTATTGGTCACAGGTATATTTTTGGAAGGCAACAAGTGATTAGTCTGAATCCAAAGAAGGATGTAGAAGACAGATGCCCCAGTGATACCTTCATAGAACACCTTGCTAAGTATCGGGTTCAGCCCAAAGTTGAAAATCATCACAATTTTAATTGGGAACTATTTTTATTCACGTTTCACAGACGAGGGAACAGGCCCAAAGAAGTTAAGGAAATTTCCCTGAAATTCGATGTAGTATGAAGCAGAAATGGAAATCCAATGTTAAAAGTTCCAATCCCGCATTTTGCATCTGTAACTAGAGCTGCCTACTCCATTGCCTGTTTCAGATAACAATAAACGATGGCTTGCCAGGACTATCAAGTCAGTGCACCTGCAAAAGCCGAAGCTGAGTTTTTCTCTGCCCACTCTTCTAGAATGCCTTGATGTGTTCTATGTTCTTTTTAAAATGGGTAATGGAGGAGCAGGTGAAATGAACCCATCACAATTTTAAGAGTATTACAGGGAATTTAGTTAAGAGGAAGAATCTTATCTTTTGACTAGTATTGCTAGAAAATTTTTATCCTAAAGTCATTCTGAGAACACTTCCAGGCTCCTAAGTAGACTAGAATACAGTCACTCCCCTCAATATATATTTAGGGATTGTAGGGGAAAAATAGCAATTTCTACGTGATAAAAAGCACACTCTGAATTATTAATGGTCTGGCACGCTTGTGTGGGCTTTCTCTGTTAGTACTGAATCACATGCAAATCCGCTGATGTTAAAAATCATATGCCATTTCAGAGAGGGGGCAAAAATTGAGATTCTGAGTTCATGATAATTGAATTTTAAATACTCTCTGATTTTTTCTTTCCTTATCTTGACGCTCCACATTAATGTCCTGCAGCCATCTGCAGTGTCTCAATGCAACAAGCCACAGGTTTGGTTGTAAACTTACTCTATTCATGCCCCAAGTGAAAAACATGCCTACCTACCATGTCATGCCAGAATAATATACACTTTAGAAAAAAAAAATAAGTATTGTCCATTATTTGTGTACTAATAACCTCTTGCTATGCATTTAAGTTAGGAAAGACCCCCAATTACTTTTCTTGGGAGGCCTTTATTTGAGGTTAATTTTCACTTTGGCATATTCTTGCCCTATTTTCATTACCCGGAAATTACTCTGAGAATGCCTGGAGGAGTAATCAGGTCCATGATAAATTATTCCTCTCCATAACAAGGGAGCATAATGACTTGCTCACATGCCCACATTTATAGTTTGGTTTCAAAACACAAATATAATTTCATGAAAATATATTCCCATTATATGTGTACAATTAGCAGGAGAGGCTTAAAAGTATTTGATGACTTCTTAGTTCAGTGAATCTTGAAGTATGAGCATATCCGTATTTTTATTATCATCTATTTTAACATTAATGAAAAGTTCAAAGAGAATAACTGCACAGACCCATTCCGTGACATTTTTGCTCACCAAGGATATTCTGTTTCCTTGGAGGCTTCTTTACACACATGATTTGCCAGATAAAAATGGAATGCGCCAACAATATTTTCACTTTAAAATAATATCCCTTGATTTTATATTGAGTCACCTATCAAACAAATGTTGGAACTGAAGTGCCAGGGGGAAGTATGGTAGTGATTATTATTATAATTTTTTCAATAATTAAACGAGCTTTTGTTTCATAATAATAAAATATTCAAGCATAATCCCATAACTCAATTCACTTTCTTATCCAAGAATTACTGTCCTACCAATTGCTCTTGCATATTGATAAAACAAAAAATTCTAAAATAAACTTCTGTTCAGAAACTTTGAATGACAGAATCAACTCAACTGATGTTTTTATTTATTTTTCAAATAAGAGTTGGTCTACTAGTGCCTAAATAGACTTTAAAATTCCTGCCAGGCACACGCTTGTAATCCCAGTACTTTGGGAGGCGTAGACCGGAGGATCCGGGTTCGCGGCCAGCCCAGCTCTCTCTCTCTCTCTCTCTCTCTCTCTCTCTCCTTAGCGAGGCCCTCCGCAACTTCGTGAAACCTGGTTTCAAAATAAAGTATAAAAAATAAGGCCGGGGGCATAGCGCAGAGGTAGAACGCCCCTGGGTTCAATCCCCGGTACCGCAAAATTAATAAATAAATAAAATAAAATAGAAATAAAATAAAATTCCTTAGTAGGTTGAAGAGACATCTGTTCTCTTAGGTTTATTGTAGTACTATTTATAATAGCTGTAGCATGAAAAAAAAAACCCTAAGTGTCCATCTACTGATGAAGGGATCAAGAAAGTATAATTATTCATAATGGAATACTATTTAGCCATGAAAAGAAGAGATCCTATCATCTTCAGCAACATAGTTGGAAGAGATGATTATGTTAAATAAACCAGGAATAGAAAGAAAAGAACCACATGATCTTACTCATGTGGAATCTAAAAGTGTTCTTCTCAGAGATGTTGAAAACAGAGGACTGAAGAGACTTATCAGAGGCTGGAGAGAGAGAGAGAGAGAGAGAGAGAGAAGGGAGAGAGGGGGATAAGTACATCACTGGGATTAAGCTATGGTGAGACAGGAGGAAGAGGTCCTGCTGTTTTATGTCACAGTAGGGTGACTATAGATAATCATAATGTACTGCATATTTCCAAGTTCTAGAAGAAAGGATCTTGAATTTTTCAGGATAAAGAAATCATAAGTTGTTGAGAATATAGATATGTTCACCTTAGTTTGCACATTACACAAGGTGCATATGTATGGAAATATCACTGCGTTCCACACATGTGGAACATTTTTATGTTTTTATATAACAATTATTTTTTTAAAAAGAAAGAAGTTCATTTAGAGAGGGAGGGAGGCCTTATTGAGCCATACTTCTTGTACCTCCTTCTCTTTTTCTCATTCTTTCTCTATGAATGAGCCACAATAAAGGACAGAAGTACCTAAAAATATAACATTTCCCTCTGAAAGAAACCAGGGCTCCCACTCCACATAGGATAAGCATAAACTAAGCCCAAAACATCTTGTCATTTCAGAAGGCGGGGGAGCAACCCAAGAGTAGTAAGCTCATGTGAAAAGGATTCAGAAACCAATTCAAAGAAGCTTCTTGTTGACGCAATGATTAAAAATAAAATGAAATAGACTATCATTTGAAATAGATCAATATATAATGATCTTTAAAAAATGATTAGTCATCTTTTGAATATGCTAAAGAACTAATTATTTTAAAAAGTGAAAAAGAAGCCGGGCGTGGTGGCGCATGCTTGTAATTCCAGTACTTGAGAGGCGGAGACTGGAGGATTGGGGTTCACCGCCAGCTTCAGCTACTTAGGCCCTCTGCCACTTCGTGAGACACGGTTTCAAAATAAAGTATAAAAAATAGGACTGGGGGTGTAGCTCGGAGGTAAAATGCCCCTGGATTCAATCCCCGGTACCGCAAAAAAAAAAAAAAAAGGAGCTGGGCGTGGTGGGACACCTGGGTGTGGTGGTGCACACCTGTATTCCCAGTACTGGGAGGCTGAGATAGGAGGATCACAAGTTCGAGGACAGCCTCAGCAAGTGGCGAGACTCTCATCAACCTAGTGAAATCCTATTTCAAAATAAAAACAAAATAGGACTGGGAGTGTAGCTTGGAGGTAGAATGCTCCTGAATTCAATCTTTAGTATCACACACAGACACACACACACACACACACACACACACACACATACACACACAAATAGATAGAGATAAAGGGTCAGGAAAATACATATAAAATATCTTTGTTGGCCGGGCGTGGTGGCGCACGTTTGTAATCCCAGTACTTTGGGAGGCGGAGACCGGAGGATCCGGGTTCGTGGCCAGCCTCAGCTCTTTCTCTCTCTCTCTCTCTCCCTGTATTTCTCTCTCTCTACTTAGTGAGGCCCTCCATGACTTTGTGAGACCCGGTTTCAAAATAAAGTATAAAAAATAGGGCCGAGGGTGGAGCGTGGAGGTA